>JNEY01001240.1:0-18253 GCA_020875895.1 Aphelenchus avenae
TGGTTGGAACATCTCACCGTACTTCTTATGAAAGCCCTTGACAAGCTGATTAGGAACCATTCTTCATCTTGGTCCAAATTCCCCCTTTAACCGCCATAAACGGCTTTCGATATGTGTCGAAAAATTATGTAAAACTGGAAAGTTTCAGTCGAATCGGTTGGATAGACAAAGTGTTTGATCACTCAAGTTTTTCAAACCCGACTCTGGCTTACAGGCGATAGCGGGCACTATGCACGCATTAACATCAGAATATATCTTGCCAAACCTCCCCCCTACAGGGGGTTTCCATGATGTAGTTTCTGAAACCAACGGCTATTTTTTAAGGAGAGCCTCTGGGGGTGGGAGAGAGGCCTGCTTACATGCTATAGCGAGCTCACTATGGCATGCGTCCCGTAGCGGGGAAGAAGGATAGACTTGCTAAACTTATGCTAATGAGATGATTAAGCAAGAATAATTCCCCCAGCCGCTAGTGCCTACTAACCGGACGCATCGAATTCCTGAGCATGCATTGTCCGAAAGGAATTTTTTCGAAAACTTTCATTCCGACAGATGTTGCATTTCCACACCGGTCAATGGACCATTTCTGTTTGGCTGCGCCTTGCAGAGGGAAAATTAACAACAAACCGTCCCTCTCCCGACAATCGGGATCTTGATCGGATCTAAATCGCGAAAGTCTCTCTGACAAATTGCGCCTGAAGGTCTTTCAGGCGATTTAAGTTGCCCGTAGAGAACCATTCCAAAAAGCAATGAGTCTGGAAAGACCCGTCATTTCACGAAGACAACCTGATAGCACAACGAGCGCAGAGAACCAATAGAACCAATGTCGATCACGCGCATAGAAGAATGAGACCCTCATGCGACTACTGCGCACCTTGAAAGAAAGACTCGCATACAATAAATAGCGGAAGCTTACTTTTTATTTGTACTCGCACACGGTGCAAATGGATGGTCCTCAACGAAAAATACACACACTTGAATCGGCTCCATACGCATGGTTGGGTCCGCTAGACTGGAAGGAAGGGGACTCGAATGAGTGTGCACGATGCAGATGAAGGACTAGTATGGAAGCTACGAGGGCAGAAAGACATGTTAGTTCAGGCATTCTTCACGAGGCACTGCAGAAGGTAAATCATGCGGCGAAAACGGCCGGGATAGAATTCAACGGTCCACAGGTAGACCTCCATTCCCTTCCACTGCTTCGTGTTGACGAAGGATTGCGTCTCGCACTGAGTCACTTCGTGAGCGTAGCGAGTGATCCGCGAGCTCAGCTCATTTTTCGGTAGAGCCATGTCGATCTTCGTAGGCTTGCTTAGCTGCTTCGGCGTGAGCGACGGCGTGGAGTCCCATTCGCGCCACTTGATGCACACCGACTCGAGCTTCTCGTTGGCGCAGCCGTCGCGGACGAAGCTCTAAACATCCGGGAGAAAAGACTGTATGACTGGGATCGGTCGGGAACACCCATGATTTTTTTCGAGTACGTGAATCGTTGCATTCTAACCTTTTCGGATGGAATTCCCATGTCCTGCGCGATGCTTGGAATCCTTCAGAAAGGGTTGTGCTTTTCTTCAACTTCTCATAAATGTTTCCGAATCTTCAGATTTTGACAACGAATCTGTAGGAAAGGAATATTTCACGTCGATTTTGAACAACGACGGCGCTTGGCGGATATGTACCTCGATGAAGCGGTCGATTCCGTCCGCTACCTGTCCGCCATCGCAGCCGAGCTCGTAATTGGGGTAGCCTGGCTCCTCAAGGAAGAATGCCGGCGCCGGAAAAGCATTTCCGAAGCCCTAAAGTCATCCGCGTTCGAAGCATAAATCGGATGACGACAACTGGCTTACATTCAAGCGGCAGGTTTGAAGGTTGTTCAGGAACGACTCGCGATCCAGAAGTTTCAGGTACTCGCTGTTGTGGCCATACTCGTGCCAAGAATCTGGCCAGACGTGGACTTCCTCGGTCGTCCGCGGTCGAAGGTGGTTCACGATGGAGTCAAGGACGTCGTAGTCCGTGTCGTCAGCCAGACGGAAGTCGACGATCACTACGGTAAAGACGGCGGCCCCTTGAGCCTTCCAGTAGCACAGGAAAGGGTTGTCGCGAATTCCGACGTTAAACTTCTTGACGCAAGTGTACCGAAGACGGCGGAAGGTCTCGGGGAAGTCTCCCACGTCAATCAAAGCCTCGTAGTCAGGCTGCTTAGCGTCGTCTTGGATGTAAAACTGGATCTTGTCTGCTGCGTCGTTACAACCCTGGAAAGGAACGCCCACGTACGCGTAAGTAATGTGCACAAAGAGGAGGTTCGGAGAACATGATGACGCACCTTAAACTCATCTATATCCGTCACTGTTTGCCCAGAGCTCACTCTTTCCACTGTGCAACGTACCATTTCGATGCGGTCAATGGGGCGAAGCGGCAGCACATTTGAGCCGGCCACGATCATGTCGAGCAGTGACTGGGAGAGCAGTTGAAGCCGCTCCAGGTCGTCGCGCGGACAGAAGAAGAACGACTCGTTGAAGAGAATGGGATGCATCGGTTCTGAAAAGTGTACTCTCATAGTTTTATGACACCAACAAGTAAACAACAGCGGGTCGGAATAATGCAGTCGGTTAGAATTGTAATTGCCATCGTGATACCTTAATTTGTACACGCTTTTGTTGCAGTTGTGAATGCGACTACTTCACCAGACGGCATAGGGAACTTTGACTTTGGGAAGACGACACAACGCCAAAGCAAACAAAGCCACGTGCGACGACCGTGGAAAGTATGCTCCCAACCGCCGAGCATTTAGCCTTAGAAGAAAGTGGCACACGTCGCAACGCCTTAAGCCAAGAGCTAGTGGTCAGCTGTCGAGCACGACGTGCTGTACGCATGTATGCCTGCAGTATTGCGTATTAAGCTAACGCAGAGAATGCCTAAGCGTACAGTGTCCCAAACGCATGCACGCTATCGTGCAAAGCAGGTCCGTACGCTTTTTTTGGATTCTCCATGGATGAAAACCGCCTAGGACCTCGAATATGATTAAGCATACATTCAATTCTGCCATGAGAAGCAAGCAATAGCGTGCGCGCTATAGCATGCAAGCATAAAATTTTTGACGGGTCATAACTATTTCCGCACATATTCGATCAAGCTATAATTTTGGGGTTTTACTCAACTCGTCAGAGGCTACGATTGATACCAAACAAAGCCGGGTAGCGAAAACTTTTTGGCGAACAAACCCAGACAGCGCTTTAGTGTAAAAGGATCGATCCCTCCTAAATAATAGCCTAGTCGGCTCTACTGATACGGTACCTTCAAAACACAAACAACGGATACAAAAATCACATGCCTGCCCGGAATCCATGAAGGTCTCTCCGTGACAGATTCCTTCTGTAGGTCTCGTTGGCAACTTCAGTTGCACATAGAGAACAATTGCGAACAGCAATAAGTGCAGAAGACGGCGTTATGGCACAACAGGTGCACCGAAGAAATGTCGATCAGGCGTCACAGATAAATGCGTATAACAACGCACAACACACGCATCATTGCGCATGCTGTGCTGTGCCAAGGACGACGTCCTGGGTGCAACCGTGAAAGCAGACTACGCGGTAGGTGGTGGTCCCTCCACACTCATCTGCATGAACTTCCGGTAGGACTCAGGGCGGTGCTTTGTGAGGACGAATTTCTCTTGCAAATAGCACCATCATCCTCTGTTAAAGTGCGTACTGCTAGAGTAGTTAACTTGAACTTCACGGATCACTTTTTCATGGCACACGAAGTACGCATCTAACTTGATAGCAGCAAGATTTGGGCATCGCTAGGCACTGAAGAATGTCGACCATTGCGCACCTCTTAGTGACTCTCACGTAAAAAGCAGGAGCTTACTTTTATGTATGCTCGCTTCACAATACAGACGGGTAAAACGCCAGTTAGAGGATAATGTACGCACTTGAATCGGCCAGATACCGTATTGGTTCGATTAGAAGCCGAGACCCAATATAAGCCGACCCCCTATAAAAGCCGAGCAAATTTTACATTCAAAAAATAGAAGCCGAGGCTCTAATACACGAGGATATGCCACGTTCTCGGCCGGAGGTGTTTCACGATGGAGTCCAGGACGCCGTAGTCTGTGTCGTAATTAAGGCTGAAGTCGATGTTCACCACGGTGAAAGTGGCGGTTTCCTGTGCCTTCCAGTAGCACAGGAAAGGGCTGTCGCGAATTCCGACGAGCAAGTCCTTCATACAAGTGTTCTGAAGACGACGGACGATCTCTGCGAAGTCTCCGTCACGAATCGAAGCCTTGTAGTCAGGCCCTGCATCGCCAGCGTCGTCACCGACCACGGGCTTTGCGAGGAAAATTCGGATCTCGTTTGTAGCGTCAAAAGCCTGTAAAGCCACGTTAACGCAGACAGTGTGCACAAATAAGTTTGTGGGACGTATCGGCGTTCTTTTGGCTCAGTCTCAGTCTGTCCATTCCCACCATGCCTGAGCGAAACAGCCTTTTCTTCAGTTTTCAACGTACCATGTCAACGCGCTGAATGGGGCGAAGCGGCAGCACATTTGAGCCAGCAGCGATCATGTCGAGTAGCATCTGCGAAAGCGGCTGAAGGCGCTCCAGAACGTCGCGAGAGCAGAAAGAGAACGACTCGTTGAACAAAACGGGATGCATTGCTTCTGAAAGTGGGAGTATGTGCATGCATTAAGCATTCTATGCCACAATCAACGCAACAACAACGGCCTTGAAAACAAATCGGGCCAATGCGAAATTGAAATTTCTGCTAATAGCGGTTAATTTTGCAACATATAGCTTCGCCGCCGCTGAAATGCGACTGCTTCGACAATCCCGATGACGTCCAATGGAAAAGCGGCAGAACGCCAAAGCGAAAAGGCACACACAACGGCCACAGACAGCAGTGTTCTACCCACCACTACCACCACCACATAAGTCGTTACAAAATGCAACAAAAGTCGGCACGGCCTAAGCAATACCTTGGAGATCAGTTGTCGATTGTCTCGCGGAAAGGTTGCGGTAAGAGTAGAATGACTGAGAGCACATACCGGAACACGCCGATCACGACACTCCTTGTGATTGCCGTTGGTACGCGTAAGCTAACTGAACACACAACAGGCTTGGAACTCCTTGGATTTTATTGCACGCAATGTATGACAACCAGGGCTCTCAAACCCCCCGGAATTCCGGGGGTACCCCCGGATTTTGACGGTTTGCCCGGGATTTTCATAGGTAAAATCCGGGGGTTAAATTCAGCTTTTTTGCCTCTGACTTAAATTGTCACGGACTTGTTATAAGTTATAGGTGTTAACTTTGCTTCCCCCTTACCTATAATTTTGCGAATTTCCCCCCGGGCGCTGCTCGCGATCAAATGAAATTCCAGAACATGGAGTGCGCCCATATGCACATTTTCGGCGCAAACCGCGAGTTGTTGAAAAACGCACGTACTGTGGCTAAATACAGCGCCTAGTGGTTAATCGGCATTGTTATGAAGCGTCAATAAGGCTTAAAGCGTTTAGGAATCAGCTAGATAGATACCCCCGGAATTTTACCCTGACCCCCGGATTTACCCCGGAATGTCACCTGCCGGGCCCGGAATCGCTCTTTTGGAGTTGAGAGCCCTGATGACAACACGCAAAAGACGTCTGCACACTGTACAAATGACACTTTCTCTGAGCATGACTATCATTTGCTAAACTAAAGCCAACTACTCGTATGGCGAAAGAACCGTCGTCTAACCGAATAGGTAGCTTAGAGAAGTGAGCAAATGGACATCGCCATACGGAAAACCTGGCTCTGGGCTTGAGGAAGGGAAGTATAGGGTTGATCAAGTTGCTATCGTGGACCACAGTTGTGTACATCAGGGATAGCGTTGGTACAGAACATTGAGCACCGAAATATGTACCCGGAATGTCTCCTCCTCAATCCCGATGATCAATGCGCACACGCACAGCAAAGACGTCGTCGAAGAGATGGCGAATGCGCGAATCCCCGCGCTTATGTCGTTTTCGGGAAGAGGCCACAAACAACTGCGCAATGATAGCCAGCATCCTGCTAGGGTAGTTCACTTGAACGTCACGGAGCACAGCTTCTGGCACAAGAAGCACACATCTAACGTCGAGAACACCAAGATTTGGGCTTGACTCGGAACAGTAGTATGTCGCCCGTCATGCGACCATTGCGCACCTCATAGAGAGACTCGCGTGCAAAAGCGAGAGCTTACTTTTATTTGTGCTCGCGTTACAATGCAGAGGGATGAAACGCTCGTTGGTGGATAATCTTCGCACTTGAATCGGCCACATATGGAAGCCTGAACCCGTTAGACTGGAACGACGGAGACTCTAGTGAGTGTGCACGATACAAAGTTGAACTAGTATGAGAAGCATCAAGCGCGGAAAGACTAATCAGTTACTACAAACGAATGCTAAAATCCGACAAGGGCAGGAAGAAATGTTAGTTCAGAGGCTCTTCACCCGGTACACGTCGGGAAAGAAAGCTGTACAGTGAAAACGGATGCGCGTTAGTGGACAATGTACGCATTCGAATCGGCACTATACGCAAGCCCGTGAACCAGGAAGGAAGGAGACCCTAGTGAGTGTGCGCGATGCAGATGCTGAACTAGTGTGGAAAGCCGTAAGTACAGAAAGACAGGATCAGATGTCCTTCACGAGGCACTGAAGAATGTGGGCCGTACGGCGACGGTAGAAGCCCTCGTGTTCGACGCTCCATTTGTAGACCTCCATGCGCTTCCGCTGCTTCTTGCTCACGAAGAAGTGCACCTCGCACTGGGTCACATGGTGAACGCCGCAAGTGAGCCACGCGGTCAGGTGGTTTCTGGGCAGAGCCATGTCGACCTTCGCGGGCTTTCGGAGCTGCTTCGGCGCAGATGACTGCTGTCCGTCGTCCCGTTCGATCCATCGCACATACACCGACTCGAGCTTCTTGTTGGCGCAGCCATCGCGGACGAAGCTCTAAAATCCTTATACACAGAAGGTCTGGTGTCGGTCGCCAAAAAAGTTTCCACCATCCGTTAATCGTTGTAATCACTGGATAGCCCATAAAAAGTTGAATACAATCCCAAAGTTTCATGTTAAAATGAAAGAAGTTGCGGATTATCAATTTTATGTTACATGCCGTAGCGGGTCCGCTATGGCATGCTTCCCATGCCAGGCAAGAAGGCGAAGAAGGCATACTAAGCTTTTCGAGAGGGAATACCCTGACTTGATCCCAAAACGCTCGCTTGCAGGCTTGTATTGACTCCACAAACCGTTTTCGATTTTTTCAGTAAAGCTTCACTAAACCCTTATGTGACTGCCACTTGTCGACCATAATAGGGAAGGGTTATTTAACGTCGAATTTGCACAACTAGTCGCGTTTCGTACCTCTATAAGGCCATCGATTCCGACCGCTATGTTAGAGTCGGAGAACCGCAGCACGTAGTTCCGGTATCCAGGCTCCTTGAGGATGAGAGAAGATGGAGGAAAAGCATTTCCAGATCCCACCTAAACATTACCCACGATCCAAGATGGAATAGACTCCGTAAAAATTCACAAAAATTAACGACGATTGGCGAAATACTCACATTTAAGCGGCACGTTTGAAGGTTGCGCAGGAACGAATCGCGATACAGAAACTTCAGGAGCTCGTGCCATGAAGATTCGTAGTCGTTGAACTGCGCGGTCCTCGGTCGAAGGTGGTTCACGATGGCGTCAAGAAGACCGTAGTCCTTCGCTTCTGGTCGATCGAAGAAGTCGATGCTCACCACCGTGAAGGCAGCGGTTTCTTGCACCACCCAGTAGCGCAGAAAGGCGTTGTCGCGAACGCCGAAGTGGAAGTACTTGATGCGAACGTTCTGAAGGCGGCGGACGGTCTCTTCGAAGTCTCCGTCGTGAACTGAGGCCTCGTAGTCAGGCTCCGATTCGTTAGCGATCGTGGACATTTTGACGAAAATTTGGATCTTATCTTCTGAGCCGTAACTGCCCTGGAAAATAACAATCAAATAACGCGCATAGATGGGTTCGCAGAACATAATGGCGCCCTTTCAACTCAGTCTGCTTCCAGGCTTGTCCGCTAGTGCTTAGCCAGAGCTCAATATTTTCAGTCTTGTACGTACCATGTGCACGCAGTAAATTGGACGAAGAGGCAGCACGTTCGAGCCGGCAACGATCATGTCGAGCAGCGTCTGCGAAAGCGGCTGGAGGCGCTCCAAATCGTCGCGGGTGTAGTAGAAGAGCAGTTCGTAGCGGAGTTCCGGTATCATGGCTTCTGAAAAAGAATTCTTAGCAGTTTTATGCTCCAACAGCACAACAGTATCGGGTCAAAACTTTGCAAACGAAAAGTGGAATTACAATCGTTCTTGGTTCACTTTTGAAAGTAAAAGTAAAATTTGAAAGTAAATATTTAAGTAAACATTGCTGCAACGACGACTTGTTCGACAATCCGCATGGCCTACTTTGGAAACGCGGCACAACGCCAAAGAAGAAAAGCAACTCGTTGCGGCCAACGAAACAGTCATACTCACCGCCGGGCATTAAGCGTGAAAAGAGTGCAGCGAAGGCCGTTATGCGCTAAGCCTAACTAACCGTAGTACTCAGCTGTCCATTGGTCCTGGAGATAAAACAATTCACCTGAACGCAGAGGAAGTGTGAAACTACTCTACACCGGTCACTTTTGTGGAGTGTCGGACGGCACGGCACGGCAAATATCCGTTCCGAGCTGGAGCGCGGCTCGGCATGGAGCGGGGTCGGGACGGAGCTCGGCACGGGTTATTCCGCCGCCAAATTTTAGATGTAGAACACAGCAAGAACTGAGCTACACGTTGCACAGGGTAATGTGGCCCGTCATGCGGACAATTGCGCATCTTAACCTAACAGACGGAGCTCGCATAAAAAGTAGGATCTTCATTTTATTTGGGATCGCAATACAGAGCAAACGTACGTAGCGCTCGTTAATGAACAATGAACGGACCTGAATCGGCCCCGCGTGCAAGCCTGAACCCGTGAAAGAGGAAGAAAACAGGCTTTAGGGGAACTTATTTATGATGAATCATTTAGGGGAATTTATAATGCCGAGGAGGAACTAGCTAGAGAAGCATTAAGTGCAGAAAGAACATCGTTTTAGAGGTTCTTCACGCGGCAGTGGAGAATCTGAAGCGTAAAGCGACCGTCGGGGCGCTCGAATTCGACGCTCCACTTGTAGACGTCCATGCGCTGCCACTGCTTCTGGTTCACGAAAGAGTGCATCTGGCACTCGGACACGCGGTAAACATATTTAGTGATCCAAGCGGGCAGGTCGCTTTTGAGAAGAGACACCTCCGTCTTCGTGGGCTTGCGGAGCTGCTTCGGAGTGGGCGCCCGCATGTCGTCATTTTCGGTCCACTGGATGGACACCGACTGAAGCTTCCTGTTGGTGCAGCCGTCGCGGATAAAGCTCTAGAAAAGCGGGGTGAAGTCGGCATTCGTAGAGACACGAGGAGCGCATTTAGGTAAAACAAATACGTACCTCGACGAGGCCGTCGATTCGGTCCGCCGCGTTACTGTAGCTGTAGCGGACGTCGTAGTTCGGATATCCGGGCTCGTTGAAGAAGAAGGCCGGGGGGAAAACAGGAGCACTTCCGGATACCTAAAGATCGTCCATATCAGTTGACCAGGAAAATTCCCAGATTAACGGCAATTAAACCTACGTCCAAGTGGCAGGTCTGGAGGTTGTTTAGGAATGACTCGCGAGCCAGCAGCTCCAGGTTCACGCTGTGGCCGTTCAGGTGCAACGAAGATGCATCGACTTGGCCTCCCGTGGTCCTCGGTCGAAGATGGTTCACGATCGAGTCGAGGACGCCGTAGTCCGTGTCCTCAGCGAGGCGGAAGTCGATACTCACCACGGTGAAGGCGGCTGCCTCTTGAGCCTCCCAGTAGCGCAGGAAGGGGCTGTCGCGAATTCCCACGACGAACTCCTTGATGCAGGTATGCTGCAGACGACGAAAGGTCTCTTCGAAGTCTCCGTTGAGAATCGAGGCTTCGTAATCTGGCTCAAGCGCGCCACCGGCCGGGAGCTCTTCGACGAAAATGCGGATCTTGTCTTTCGAGTCGTCATAATCCTGAAAAGGATAAAGTCAGCTACATGAATTCAGCGCGCACGAATAGGTCCGGGAGAACATAGCGGCGTTCATCCGACTCATTGTTATGCTGTCCAAGCCGTTTTGCCAAGGCAAAAGGACGCCTTTTTCATTCTTCTACGTACCATCTCGACGCGGTGAATGGGACGAAGCGGCAGCACGTTCGAGCCGGCAACGATCATGTCAAGCAGCGACCGTGAGAGCGGCTGAAGGCGCTCCAGGTCATCGCGAGGGCAAAAGTAGAACGACTCGTTGAAGAGCACGGGATGCATGGCTTCTGAGAGCGGAGTATGCGTGCGTTAAAGATTCTACTCCCAAAACAAAACGGCAAACAACGGGCTGGAACACAATTCTGGACAATGCGGAATTTCAGTTGTTAGCAATTAATTCTGCAACATATATCTTCGCCATAGCTGAAGTGCGACTGCTTCGACAATCCCAACGACGTCCCATAGAAAAGCGGCAGAACGCCAAGCAAAAACAGCCAGACGATCCGCCGCAGAAAGTCCTATCATCATCATGCATAAAGCGTCAGAAACTGCACATAAGGAAATAATTTGTTCCACTTCTCATGGCTTCCCAAGGAGAAAGCGCAAAAAAAGGAACAGCACTATATTCCGCACTAGCCACTCGCGTGCGCTAACACGCAGGCAGCGACGCTAGTGGGGGTTTTTCAAGACCGGGCATGACTATTTAATCAGACATGCTAGTCTAAAGCCCAGGTATTTCCTTCCATCTGGTAAATAGGTTCCCGTCTCGTTAAACCAAGATAGTGCATGCGGTACCGCTTTTTGCACAGTCTACCGTGGTACATTGCCGTGCGGCTCACTGGGCACAGTATTTTCCTGCGTCCCGGTCCGCTATCATGCGATACCGCCTAGTACGCGTTTGCGTGCTGCACACTAGAGATCGCCGCTGGTACGCCGTGCCATACCCGTACCCGAGGTGCCCCTTCCCGTGCCATGTAGCTGTGTCGTGGTGGGCCCAAGAATGCCGAGCCCGTATACACTAATACGGCATAAAAGACCACTTGGGTTGGCACGGCTTGGCAAAACATGGCTTGGTTTTGGCACCCGTGCCGTACCCGCACTCGTGGTGGTTCCTCCCGTGCCGTGTTGCCGTGCCCTGTAATGCGGGTACGGGTTCGTCCCGTACCTTGGTACGGGCGCCGAACGCTACTGTACACGCGTGACCGCATGCATGCATGCCCCAACCATGACATTGATGTTATGTAGCATGCATGCTACCAGCTGGGGCTATGCGACTACGTTCTTAATTCATGTTTCGAGAATTCTTGTAAGGTAACCTGCACGATTCGGCACGGCTAGTCGGCACGGATTCGGCTGTATCCACGAGTGCATGCATTTTTCTAAAATGAAAGTATGACTTGGTTACCGTTCGATAAGTTTTATTTTGCAAACGCCTTGGTTAGTAATCCGAGAAGCCTTCTCTCAGAGTGGGGGACCGAATGCGAATTCGGAACTTTTGGCGAGGACACCAGCGCTTTACGTTATAGTGATAGTTAGCGAGGCAGTAACTTACAACTTCGAATTTCCTTCATTTTATTGCACCAAGGCGTTCGACAACGGACAAAATACGTGTCTACAAGTGTACAAGGTACTTCTTTGAGCATGACTATTATATGGTTATGCTAAAGCCAACTACTCGTATGGCGAAAGAACCGTCGTCTAACCGAATAGGTAGCTTAGAGAAGTGAGCAAATGGACATCGCCACACGGAAAACCGTGCTCTGGGATTGAGGAAGGGAAGTATCGGGTTGATCAAGTCGCTATCATGGACAACAGTTGTGTACAGCAGAGAATAGCGCAAGGCTGGACATTGAGCACCGAAATGTGTACCCGAAAGACGGTCATGTAGAGGACAGAGACTGACGTGGAGGCGATGAATGGCGCTTAGTAGAAGCAAACATAATTGCGAGCTTCATGTTTAAGTACATATGCACAGAGTGAGTCATAAGCCGGATGGACATCCCTTCAATGTGTCCGATGAGTCAGTACCTCGACGACCGCTGGCTCTTTTGCGCGTCGAAAGCCCGCCGTAGCGAATCCCGCATTCGCACGGAGCCCGCGGCCGACGGGATGATATAGAGGTCGTCGCGGAGAGCGATGAAGTTAATCACCCTGGTGCTGAGCGTCCACTGGATCACCAGCGATGCGACCAGCACCGGGACGACCATGAACAGCGCACGCAGTTGGTAGCTCAGGGAGAAGTGTTCTAAAAAGCAAAGAGTAAAGTAAAGTATCTTTTAATTATTTCGAACCATTGAAGGCGGAAAATTAAATACTTTTGAGGTATCATCTAAAATGTACTTTAGGTTATTTATTACTTGAATTGTTAGTGCCTTTGAAAAATAAGATTTTTTTCAAAATAATTTTGGTTTTTTTATATTTTTGAAAGCGAATATTTTTTGCTTCCAGTTCGCCCAATTTTTTTATTTATTTCTTAAGCTAATTTTGGCGGATTTGTGGCTTACCATCTGTAACGTAGAACTCGACGGCTGCGGCGAACCCCGTCAGGTATAGCGCTACAACGACGATCAGCTTAACCACCTAAGCTACGCCACATTGTACTTTCCTGCATGAGCAAACAACGACTCACCACGTAGGCCATGGTGCAGCGGATCATCCACTTCTTCTCCTCCTGAATCCCGCTGATCACGGCGCACACGCACAACAGCGATGTCGTCGAAGAGACGGCGAATGCGTAGGTGGCAACGTGCTCGAGGCTTAGGTAAGTACATAGGGCTTCGAGCAGGAAATTCAACAAGGCGACCAGTTGGAGTACTGTCTGAAAAGTCGATGAAATTGCATGAATTTTTAAAGTATCATAAGAGTTCAATAATATAGGAAAAATAACTCCACTGAAAAATCTGCAATTTACGGAATATTTGTATGTGCAGCTTACCAAAATGTTAAGCGACCCAAAGCAGCATCGATCGTTGAAATCGAAGTGGTCGTCGTCCGAGCTGACGGAGATCCTCTGCTCCTTTCTTCTGCTTGGAGGCGTCGGCAGCGAGAAGTTTGCCGTAGAATCGGCGGATGGCGACGACGGGAAAGCACTGGAAGGGAATACGGACTGGAAGCGTAGGTCTTCCGCAGACATTGTGACGGTAGAATGCCTAAAATCTTCGTAGTAGGCACAAGTGAAGCACTAAAAAGCGGGGAAGCACGTGTACATTAGAAACGAGCCGCGCTCGAATATCTCCCTTTCTAAACAACTCAGGCACGAAGGGGATTGAAGATGTCTATGCAGCTAAGAGTCGAAGGTCGAATATGGAGTCGATGGTCCACGTAGACGAAGACTAGATAAAAAAAACCGTACGCCTATAAAGAAGTATTCTTGGCCCAATGCAACTTTCAACGTTCGCGCGTTGATACAACTTTTGTGCAAACCCGGAGACATGCGCGAAGTGGACTAGTCGGCGTCGACTACTGGGTCACGCCCACGCTCACCACCACCAAGAGCGGGTCCGTCCCGAGCGATCTGCTGCGTAAACCGGGTCGCAGCGCTGCTGCTGCAGGAGCTGGAATGAACGAAACGGAGAATGATTGTGCGCCGCGCAGAGAATTAATGCAACGTCCGAGGCGTGCGATCGAGAGAAACGTTTTGCCGCTACTGCAATGAGCTTTAGAAATCGAGCGTGAAACGTGCGACTGTTGTAATAATTTGTCGAGAAGAAGGAACAGTACGCGTCGAGGTCGACTCCTCTTCGAACGGTCGAACAGCTGCCCAAAGGTCAAGAGTACAACTGACGGGCTAAAATGTTTTGGGTTCGGCGTGGGTGTAAAATGGTAAAAGTGCGGGACCACAAGCGTTCGAGGGGTTTATAGGCGCATCACGGGTTAATTTGTCGTACGAAGTGGCCAAACACGAGAAATAGCGAAGTTATTGCTTTCAGACTATGTATTGACCAGGTCTGTACGGGACCCGAGTTGGACGTAAAAGTGGAGTCCGATCACGCTTTAGCCAGCAACCGATCTAGCATTTCGTCGCTCATGCCGCTGACCATAGCCGATTATAGCAGCGTATGGTAGGTATACCACCCATTGGCAGAAAATGTAAGGATGTTCCCAAAATGTGGCGCTTGCCAAATCAACACTACCGTTCTTAGATTGACCTTGAATTATGATCACAGGGTCACCTACAGGTACGCTGTGTACCCGGCTAATTAATGACTGTCGTTAAACTAGGCCCTAGACATGTGTCCGTGTCTCCCTAAAACCTCCCCGTTGTATCCCTTACCGCACCGCCGACGAACCACTTCAACCTGCGAAAGCAAACCTGTCGAGAGCTCCGCAGCGTTAAGTACTTCCTCCCTGCTGAGGATGCGAACAGCAGGAAGTCCTGCGGCACGCGGGTATCCCCGGCCACGCCTCCAACTTCAAGGCGTGAGCCGTGCTGGTGACAAGCGTACGCGAATTTTGTTTATCGAATCAAGTCGAGAAACGTCTGAGCGAACGAATTTTGATTAATTCGTCGGAAGAGTTCCGCAGTCGATTGCGTCAGGCGAGTGGGCAAGTTTTTGACCTCTACGTTGAGAGCAGAAGGACTCGCGCAGTGACCGATCGCGAGAAGCAAAAGTTTCGGTTCGGCATGACGGGCGACACAGGGCTACCGTACCTCCTGGGAAGACGTAGAGGTTGATGAAGGAACCCATCGGAACATCCAATATTTGAACCAGCTTCGTTTTAGAAAAAATGTCAGAAACTGAAGGCGAAATCCGAACGAAAGTGTCCTTTTGCGGAATCCTCGAAAACAAGGGTATCAGGCGGCGTGTCGTAATGCGGCGCGTGATCGTACGCCGCGTGTGCATGCACCGCACGAGGAAGTGGATGGGGGCAAAAAACGTCTAGAGACAAACAGCTACGGAGTTCGACGGCGCACTTCTTTTGTTACGACGAGAGCGAAAAGGCGTTGCAGCGTTTCTCAAAGATGTCGAAAATAAACGCAAAAAAGAACCCTTTACGCAATCTTCTTATCGGATTAGGAATTTCAAGGCAAGAGTCTACGTGGTTTACCGAATACGAGCCCGATAAAGACGCTTCAGTGTGGAAAGATTCAAAGTGTCGATGGGCTTCATGCACCTCTAACAAACTAAGTTATCAGGGACGCGGTGGCGAACGTTATTTTCGGAACATGCGAAGGAATCCTTAAAATCATTTCACGCTTGTGCAGTTCGGACCACACCCAAAAAAGCACCAGAACGTCAGCCTCGAGTCTGCGCCAATCCACCTAGCTGAGATGCCACGGAGAACGCTTTGCCGACGCTATCCGAGCTTTGATTATCCAAATGCCCAACACATTCTTCTAAAGGTATGCGTGTTCCATTCATGTTTGAGCTAGTGAAAAAGCTACACTCTTATTGTTCCAACAGCGCACCATCTCAGGCCCAAAGGCGTTTGTTGACGCGTTCGCATTCACATCCACTTTGGGCCCTAACGATGCGTTAGTGTTTTGTTTACATCGTTCGCGCAAGTACTCTCCTCAGGCATCCCTTCCGAGAAAACAACCAAGGCGAACAACACGAGGATAAGCGTAAATATGCTCAAGCGGGGCAATTCAACATCTCGGAAAGCAGCGCTAAAGCAACGATGTTTGTCGCATTGAAATGCGAAGAATGCGGCCAGCCGCAACGACTCGCTGTCGCGAGGAATGCGAATATGAGCGCCCGCAAGCGTAAGCAAGCTGGTATGGAAACTGGTTCAGCCCCCCAAAACCGAGACCAAAACGTGACCAATTGTGGCGGCGATTATGCGCATATGTACTCGGCCGGCGTTGACGTCAAAGCACTAGCCGAACCCGCTGGTAGGCCCCCGAAATTTAGCGGTTTCGGGGCGGATGAGCCCTTCGGCGATCGGACGCTACGACCCCGAATCGTACCCGCATCGTACCGTCAGAGATCACGTGCCGTGGGCACAAGCTTTCGCGTAATTTCGATGCGTAATCCGCCTTTGTTGACTGATAAGTTTTCGGTTTCAAGCGTCGCGTCGAAGCAAATTATCCGACGCATCTGTCGTCGTTGTGGTTGACGTTTTGCGTCTCACGGCGTCGATGCGATGCGACGAGGAACCGGTTCGGTGCGTCTACGTCTACCGGAGTTGAGGCGGAATTGTTCTTCGATAACAAAGACTACGTGAGGAAGGAGAAGTTGACGCGTGGTTCTTTGAAAGTTATGATCATAGAGGCGATCTTTTGGACCTGTACAAACACAGTGAAAATAAACAAGCACGGCGACTGCAGAATTTTGCAGTATTCGTCGGAATTCTGAAGAATCAAAATCTTCCGAAACCTGAAAGTTAAGACAGTCGTTGTGGTTTGCCTTTCGGTGAAATCGTCGACGCATTTACATCCAGCGAGATTGCATACACGTGAGATAGTGCCATGCCACGTCGAAGGATGGCTGTGCCCACGCAGGTCCCGGTGAATGGCCCACTGGCGCTATTCGCTCTAGTGCCTCCGACCGTGCTTCATCGAATCCTGGTCGTTAGGGAGGCTCTTATCATCTCACTCTCAGAGTTGACTTGCCCGGCTACTGGAGACAAGAACCGATATGCTGAAGATCTATGTCGGATTCCATTGATTCGAAATAAACGTTCTTATAACTTTCGAGATATTGCATCAAATGCTCTCACTCCTTATCCGCCATTTTGCAAAATAAAGACGGTACCAATTGCACGCACACGGCTTTCCATCATCCGTTCTCTTCGCTTGCTCCAACGCCGCGTCGATTTTTATTCGTCGGACCGCTTTGTCGCAATCGGGTCCGCAACGAGTCTCTTTTCATCGTTTTGTTCTCTTCGCGTCCGTCGAGGGGTTCTCTTCCGCGCCGCAGTCAGCTGCGACCAAAAACCCGGCGAACGATGACGTAGACGCGCATTCGAAGGTCAGACCAACGCCTCGTGGTCGCGAGGCAGGCGCTCGTCAAGTTGCAAGGCGAACGGCGGTAAGAGTGCAGTCCGCAGGTGGGTGCACGGATGGCAAACAACAAACGAGGAGGAGGAAGGAGAGGAGTGTGCTGTTTGCCGAGCGTTCCGAAGCACAGCTGGGTTCACGCTGTTGCGAAAAGGAGCGCCTTCAAAGGTCGTCGTCAAGGGGGACCATATGATGCGCGATTGGGGGCTTACTTGGCAATATTTAGTTGAAAGTTTGACCAACTTATCTTGTTTTTACCCCAACCTGGCCGGGCAGGCTCTACCCCTTCGGCCCGGGGAACGATCGCCTTGGAAAAACTGAGGCCCGGGTTCGACCCTGGCCTAACATGGAAGCATTCAAAATTGTACGAGTGTGAGCGGAAAAGTTAAGCTAGACAAACTTACACGCTGACTAAGGGGATCACAGGGAAGCCCGACTAGTTATACTAAAGCACATTTGAGCAAGGGCGTAGCTAGGTTGAAAATTTGTTTTCCGTTGCCCCCCCCCCCCTAGCTACGCCCTTGCATTCGAGGAATTTGTTACTAAGCATGGAGTGAGTCGTAAAACAATGGGCTACTCGACGTTGGGTAACAGGCCGGACAAGATAACAAATTTATTGAACTTAAATGGCATGGGAAAACGTGAAAGTTGATAGTAGGGTTTTTTACCTCGGCGCACAAACTGAGCACGCTTATTGCTTCGATTCTGCGCTGCTTTCATTCTGGACCTTCGTGTAAGTGCAGCAGCAAAATAAATGTCGGTAGCCCGTGTTCGCTATGATTTTAACGCAGTACTCCTCGGTGCGCAGCACTAGAACGCGGTAGAGCAATCCGTCGCTCAACGTCAAGAGGACTTCGTCTGCGTACTTGCCGAGGTCTTGCTCGTGGAAGCGAATGCCTACCTCCAGTCGAATGTCTTCGATGCACGTGATCGCGCGGAAGCGCTAGAAGTGGTACTGCTTGTGAAGGAATAATACCAACTGCAAATTTATGCACTCGATCTCAAATGTTTTGTGGGGCTGTCCAGAAAGTCGGTCTCATAGCGCGCCGTATTCCATACCATACTGCCTAGCCGTGTTTACGGTGCGGCAGTACGGCGTAGGGGGTCAGTACGGCACGTAGTACAATGCCGCTCGTAAACTGATGCCGTACTGGCCGTATTTAGTAATGTAAACGGCACGGCATTTTTGGCTCACTAAGTAAGGCACGGTAGTACGGCACGGG
>JNEY01001241.1:12442-25963 GCA_020875895.1 Aphelenchus avenae
TTTAGCGGGTGCTCTAAATTTAGCGGGAGGTTTCGCATGATTTTAGCGGGTGCTAATAAATTAGCGGGAGGTTTCGCAAGAATTAGCGGGTGGATTCGCAGTTCGCGCCTTCCATCGCACCATATTGGCGCAAACTTTCCGACTTCCCTTCCATATTTCTTCTCTCGACCCATTGCTCTTCGTTCATTTATATGCATATTTTCAGGCGTTGTATATTCCGCCAAAAGCGTGCCACCATTGCACGTAGGGAAAGCCCCTCATTGTCTTATCCATCAAATCGCAAGCTAGAACGTTCCAAGGCACAGCGCAAGCATAAAAAAACGCGCACATCGACCGACGAAGGGTGCCCCATTCCAGCGTCGGAACAAAGTCGATAGGTTTTGAGATGTAAAGACGCTATCACGAACGTGTCTCCCTTCTTCGGGAAGCCCTACCTTAGACAGAATATGCCGTTGGTGGGACTCCGACCTTACGGCCATAGGCTCCGTATGTATGCACTTCCCAATATACAACATCGCGCGTAGGCAAGGCATATGAACAAACAGTACGCGTCTATCGCCAGACATTGACGCAAGCGGCTACATTAATGGGATCATATTTTACGGACGCTACAACGCTGTCTTAGATTCGGAGGCGTCTTCAGCACGTAGACTGAGGTAGAGATCGGCACCCGAGCCGTTGCTCGGGCCGAACCCGTACCCGAGTTATACGGCTGGTGTACCACGGCTCGGGGGGGGGGTCCATCTCGGCACAAGGCTTCGGCTCGGGGGGAGGGGGGGGGGGGTCTACCTCGGCTTTGGGGTACCCCCCCCCTGTCGTGAACAGGCAGGTTAAACCCGTCCACTAACACAGTCCCGAAAAGTACAAGTTCCTGGCCGTTCCGGTTAAGAACGGCACGGTCGGAACGTTTGGTCCGCACTGGTTAAGTACGGGAATTAGGCCGTACTGGTTAAGTATGGCGGTGTTAGGCGGTCGTACCGAACCTATTCGGTACGGTACGTCCCAGTGAATTATGCCGTACCGTTCGGTACGGCGCGGTACAAATTACGTACAAGGTTAGTTAAATCACACAAAGTTAAAGCTAGTTCTAAAGAGAACTCAGACGAACGCCGACCGTGTTGCACGAACGGTTTATTACGAGATGCGTCTTTCCATCCAATTAGGCAGCAATGCATGAACCTGATAAGAACAGTTACTACACAAAGAACGAACGATGATGACGCAATGTAGGAACCTGAAAGCTGGATCCTCCTGTCTCCGACACCCCCCCCCCCCCCAACCTAGGCCCCCGTACCGGTACCCGAGTTTTTTGAAATTTTTGTCGAATTTTTAGCAATTTTTCACCAAATTCGTAAAGAATTTTGACTAAAATTTTGTTGGTATCGCCTGCGGCTGGCCTATATCCCTCTATTCCTCTATGGCATGCCATTTAAACCACTCTATGTCGTAGATTGTTCGCCGATTATCCATGTTTGGGCTGTTTTTGGGCAAAAAATCGCATTTTACCACGGGTTCGGGGGCCGAGTGACGCGAAGAGGGGGAGGGTCTGGGAGGGGCGTAACAAGGGCGTTACAGAGGCAAGGAGAGGTCTAGTGGGCGTCACGTAACGCTAAGCAGTGGATAAAATTGGCCGGCGCTAGAGGCT
The DNA here is from genome assembly GCA_020875895.1 of Aphelenchus avenae. Lineage (NCBI taxonomy): Eukaryota > Metazoa > Nematoda > Chromadorea > Rhabditida > Aphelenchidae > Aphelenchus > Aphelenchus avenae. Next base: position 14,088 of record JNEY01001241.1, read on the forward strand.
GCCCGTCAAATTTTCCGACTAATATTTCGTCGATGTAGCCGGCGCTGGGACTTTTTTGACCTCCACTAAATTTCTAGTGGAGCTAAAAGCGTGGAAAGGCCATTGGCCTGAGTTAATTATGTACTAGGTAAAATAGCGAATTTTAGGTGTAACGTTACAAGGGGGGGGGGGTATAAAAAAAAGGCTCTTTTCGCGTAACACATTTTCTGGACGCTCCTTGACTAGAAAAAATGCGAAATACAATGCCATTAATACATTAAAATGTTAGGCTTTATTCGGTCCAAGCATCAGGGACAATGTGTAATGCGCAAGCAGCGGACAGAGAAAGGAGTTTTGTTTGCAACTCTAGTAAGGACTACGCGGGTAGGAATTACGCTTGTACGGGTTACGCTGGTATGGCTTGCGCTGGTAGCTGTTACGCTGGTAGGGCTTATGTTGGTAGGGTTTACGCTGGTAGGAGTTACGCTGGTACGAACCACGCTGGTAAGAGTTATGCTGGTCGGGCTCATCCGGCTCGGGCTTGGGCTCACAAGGTGCCTCTGGCTGGTTGGGGTCAGGCAGGTAGGGCACGAAGAGCTGGTTGCAGCTAAAACAGCAGGTTATGACGATTGGAATCTTGATCGAAAACCTGCTGGGAAATTCTCCGCCGAATGTCGTGTTCGCCTCCAGCATCACGGCGTAGCTCATCTGGTTCCAGATCACATTAGTGCTAACGACATCGAAGCAAAAGCCATGTTTGCCCAAGGTCAGAGCGCAGCCGAAAAGACACTGCGACCAATGCCTAAAAATAAGAAACGCGGGACTTTGCGATCCACATTTCCCGTACGGTGCGGTCGTGATGAGGGGTAAATAACCTACGTGCATTTTTCGTCCGGGGTAGTTGTATTTTTACCGCACTTCCCAGACTCGGACGTCCATTCCTTATTGAACTGATCGTCGACGGCGAAGAATTCTAAACGTTTCATGCTTCTTTAAACGGTCATTTTCAATGAGCGCACTCCGCCTGGTTGTCCTGCCGGCGTTGTCGCCACAGTATTTGCCATAAATTCGGATGTGCTCTCTTGCGGGGATAGTGTACTTCTCCACCTGGCACCCAACAACGCAAGTCATGACTTCCTCGAAGTAGCTGAACATGTAAAGTCGCGGATTTCCTCAAGACGCTCGTTGATCCAACAGTACCGCAATACAACAACAACGACTACTCTGTTTTCTCGATTACCCCTCCCCTGTTTTCAGTTCACGTCCCGTTATGACGGACGCAATCGAAGAGGAAAGTACGGTCCTGGACGCACTTACTCGCAGTGATCATTCTCCTCCGGCTGGTACGATTGTCCTCCGTAAGAGCCCATCGACTGGTACGCGTAACTGTCGTCCTCACCGCTATCCGTGGCATTAGGCCATAAGCAGTCGTACACGCATTGCACACTAGAAGAAAGATGATGCTTCAAGGGTAACGTATTCCCAGGCACAGAATTAGCCGTTCTTACAAGCTTACCCTGCGGATACCTCGCCTTCAGCGAAAGTGTGGACGGTAAGGAAGAGAACGACGATGGCAGTAAAGCCGGTCTTCATTGTAGGGAAGGCCAGGGAATGAGGTCAGACAGGAAAAATTGCGTTTTGCAAGCGATTTGAAGCCCATGTTGTGACCAAATGTTGTCGAAGTCACTGCGACTCAGCGCAGTTAGTCACAGTTTTTGGCGCTCTTGAACGTCCTGAAGGAAATGCCAACCATATGTACTTTCAAAAAAAATTCTTAAGGGTGCGTCCGGAAAATACGTTAGTCTTAGCAAGCAGTTTTTGGACTCCCGTTGTTAGCATTGATGAAGTTTGAACTTGACACCCCTTGTTAGCATGACCAAAAAAGCTATCAGATTTGCTTTTTTCGCCAACATTTCTACGTTTTTTTCGCAGAAATTTCTAATTTTGCCAGGTGAAAATAATATTCCGGTGACTTAATGCCTTAGACAAGCCGTTGAGAGGAATAAACTGGTTAAGGTCAATCAATTTCCGAAGTTTTCCCAAGAGACGAGTACGCCTGTAACGTGTTGTGGGTGGGCGGTTCAGGTCTGCGCCCTTTCTAGACGGTAGACCAACTGTGAACCCTAGCACGTACGATCCAAAAATGAAACAATACCTAATTTGGCGTCAACGTAGTTGTCCGAGGAAAATTACGCCTCTCAAATGAAATTGGCTCATCCCTTACTGAACCAGCCCCCCCCGAAGTCTTGTGAAGGCCAGCATGCGAGAACATGCCCTTTGTAGGCTCTATCTCTCCCTGAAGTCTTTTAGAGGGCAGCTTGAATCGACATTTGAAATCAGCATGCTCCTTTGCGGCTGAGTAATGCTTGCACGAAGACGGGCGTTCACGTTAACATAGAACGACGTACCGAGCGACCTCAATGCGTCGCCGACATGTTTGATCTGAGTGCACACGTCGCATTAGGGATCGTCGAGGAATCAATCACACCGAACGTACGTCTCTGCGCCATCAACGTGTCGGCCGTCGGGCGATCGACGAAATCACCATACCGATAGCTTGAACCGGTCGAAAAAAGTGGACCGGAACTTCGCTGCGAACACCACCGTAGCAAACTGAACTGAGGCGCACTTGCACGAAAACCGTCTCTCTATGGTAGGCTTTATTCGGTCCAACGTCAGGGACAATGTGTAATGCGTAAGCAGCGGACAGAGAAAGTAGTTTTGTTTGCGACTTTAGTAAGGACTACGCGGATAGGAATTACGCTTGTACGGGTTGCGCTGGTAGGGGTTACGCCTGTACGGGTTACGTTGGTAGGGTTTACGCTGGTAGGAGTTACGCTGGTATGAACCACGCTGGTATGAACCACGCTGGTACGAGTTATGCTGGTCGGGCTTGGGCTCACAGGGTGTCTCTGGCTGGTTGGGGTCAGGCAGGAAGGGCACGAAGAGCTGGTTGCAGCTAAAACAGCAGGTTATGACGTTTGGAATCTTGCTGGCAAACCTGCTGGGCAGGTTTCCGCCGAATGTCGTGTTCGTCTCCAGTTTCACGGCGTAGATCATCCGGGTAAAGATCACATTAGTGCTAACGATATCAGAGCAAAAGCCGTTCTTGCCCAGGGTCAGAGCACAGCCGAAAAGACACTGCGACAGATGCCTAAGAGTGAAAGTAAGGCGTACGCCCCAATATTTTTGCGCCAAACGGCGGAACGGTCGTTATGACGGGTCAATAACCCACGTGCAATATTCCTCCGGGGTAGTGGTGTTTTTATCACACTTCAGAGCCTCGGACGTCCATTCCTTCACGAACTGATCGTCGGTCGCGAAGAATTCTGAACGTCCTGCTTCTTTAAACGATCATATTCAATGACCCTACTCTTCGTGCTTGCCGGGTCAACGTTGTCGCCACAGTATTTGCCATAAATTCGGATATGTTCTCGTGCGAGGACAGTGTACTTCTCCACCTGGCAGCCCACTACGCAAGTCATCTTTTTCTCGAAATAACTGAACATGAAACGGTGTCGCTTTGGTTTTGGAAGCGTGACACCGACGGTTTTGTGCTTCCGCGGCAGCGAGCCTTCCTCTGTCAAAGGAAGGGAAAATCGTGGCCATAATGTGGGGGTGACTTTTGCGGATACGGGATCATTCAGACCCTCCTGCTCAACCGCGTGCAGCGTGCAGTCGGCCCGCGCGTCGAGCCGGCCCGACCCTGCCCGCGGGTCGGTTCAGGCCGGCCCGCGAGCCCGGGGCCGGGCCTGGTCTAGGGTGGCCCGGCCCGGCCCGCTTGAAGGCCCGGCAAGGCAAGAAATTGTGTTCAAATCACCGCTCAGACTGGAAACCAGAGGCGCGTTTTCTTATCCTGCAAGCAATGTGCTTACGTTGTTGAATAAATGCTACCAAGCTTCTACTAACTTATTGTTGTCCTAACCACTGTCAGCAGCAGTAAATTGATTGCATTAGTGTGCAGTAGATCAAAGGTATACCTCTAAAAAAACAAGGTCCGGGCCCAGCGGGCCGGCCTGGCCCGAGCCCGGCCTGACCCGCTCGGGCCCGGGCCGAAAAAGGGCCCATTGCACATGGTTGCTCCTGCGACCATGGGCGGCTGATATTCGCACCGTAAGAACTACGTGGGTAGCAGGGCCGCAATTAGCGGTGGGACCCTTTGGGGAAAACTTTTTTTAGAAAGATAGAAAATTTTTAAGGTAAAATGGCTTGATATTAGTTAAATAGCCCTCCCGCCATGGCGGGAGGAAACCTGGCGCGCCAGGTTTCCATTCACCTCCCATTCTAGCGGGCGCAACTGAAGGGAACATACGGTACTGGACGCACTTACATGCACCAATCATTCTCCTCCTGCTGGTAGGATGCTCCTCCGTAAGAGCCCATAGACTGGTACCCAGAACTGCCGTCGTCGCTATCTGTGGCATTGGGCAATAAGCAGTCCTTCACGCATTGCACACTAAAGGAAGACGACGCATCGAGGGTATCGTACAAACCGAGTATAGAGTAGAACGCCTTTCCAAACCTACACCTACCCTACAGGTACCGGATCCTGGGCATAAGCGGGCGAGTGGACGGTAAAGCAGAGAACGACGACGGCAATGAAGCCGGTCCTCATTGTAGAGAAAGAGAGGGAATGAGGTCCCACTGGAAAAACGTATTTTTGCAAGCGATTTTAAGCCCATGTTGTGACTAAATGTTGCCAAAGAGTCATCGCAAGCAACTCAACGAAGTTAGTCAGCGTTTTTGGCGTTCTCGAACGTCCTGAAGAAACGCCAACCACATGCACTTTGAAGAAAATTTCTTAAGGGCGCGTCCGGTAAATACATTAGCTTAAGCAAGCACTTTTTGGATTCCTCTTTTTAGCATTGATTAGATTTGGACCTAACCTCCCTTGCTCTGTAACATGTCGCGGGTGGGCGATTCAGGTCTACGCCCTTCCTAGACGATGGACCAGCTGTGAACCCTAAAGCTATCGTGGTTCAAGAAAGTCCAAAAACATTCCGTTGACGAAGGGTTCAGGATCAGTGATCAAATTGGCATTTGCGGCTGAGCGGTGAAGTCCAAATGACGGCATTCGATGTTCGGACAAGAGCCAGATTCCGAGTGACTCAAACGCATGGTTGACGCTGCTTTATGGTAAAGGTTCTTAGTTGCGCTGCGTTGAGCAAACACAACATTAGCATGTTGGAGAAGCATACTAGCTTACTTTGTTAAAAGTTGCGTGAGGACCTGAGAGCAGTGGCGTACCTAGGATTCAGCCAAGGGGGGCGCGCATGGTAAGGCGGGACCCTTGCCTTTTTTCAGCGCCGGCCGAAGGCCGGCACCGAAAAATGCTTTGGTCCTCCCTTTGGTACTTTTCCAATTTCGGATCTTTGCTCCTTTAATGGCTTTGAAGCATTGTTTCTGAGTGTTTTAGCCTAAAATACCGTAATACTTCTAATAGAGGCGCAGCGCCTCTATTTTTTTACCTTCCCCCAAAGGTGCGCCTCTATTAGAAATGCGCCTCTATTAGAGAGTGCGCTTCTATTTCTTTACCCTAGTAAACAACAAGCTTATTACCTAATTTAACAAGCAAGAGTAAGAGCTTTCGTGTACTCAGAACTCGCTATCGTCCGAGCACTCGCTCTCTGCGTTATTGTTCCCTTCCTCGCGCGGATCGACGACGATTTCAGCGTCACTGACGTTGCCGACGTCGTCTTCATCGAGGTCCAGCTCGAAGCCGGCCATAAGCTCAGCAAGGNGTATCGCTAGCATGGGCTTGATTTGCGTCCACTTTTGGGACGCATGTTTGGTCGGTCAGGCCGGTCCGGATGTCGGTCCATGTGGTTGGGTCGGGCTGAGTGGTCGGCCCTGTGGTGGGTCAGCGATTTCATGGCGGTCGGGACCACCGGTTTGACATAAGGGGGGGGGGGGTCCCTTAGGTTAACAAAAAAGCGGAAATGAATGGTATTTTTTTCTTACCATTTCCATTCATTTCCATTTCCCACAGGCCAAATTTCAGACCATTTCCATTTACATTTCCCACTAGCGTCATTTGCTACCATTTCCATTTCCATTTCCATTTCCGGGAAAACCCTGTTGCAGATACATCGCCATAACAGGGTGAGTGGGCGGTAACGGAGAGAACAACGATGGCAATGAAGCCGGTCTTCATTGCGATAAAAGTCAAGGCGCACTGAGAGAAACCAGTCTTTTGTGCTAATTTATGCCCATTCCGGGGCCAAAGGTGGCCAAAAAGCCGATGCATTTCTGTGACGTTAGTCAACGTTTTCGGCGCCTTTGAATGTTGTAAGCAAGCAAAACTCACGCTTTTCGAAGCAATTAATCACATGTCCCGCAATTGTGAATGGCGCCATTTGAAAACAGCACAAATCAGTCATCAAATCGGCCTTTGCGGTTGTGCAGTGAACGCCAAATGATGGCCTTCGCTGTCCGGACAAGAGCCGAATTCCGAGTGACTCAAACGCATCGTTGACGCTGCTTTATGGTAAAGGGTCTGTCCAGAAATTATGTTTTAGCCTAACATGGGGGACGGGGGGGGGGGAGTCAAAAATCGCCTTTGTTAGCTAACATAATTTCTGGACAGCCCCATAGGATGTTAGTTGCGCTGCCTTGAGCAAGCGCAGCATGAGCATGTTGGAGAAGCATACTAGCTATACTTTGTTAAAGGTTGCGTGAGGACATGAGAGTCGACTCTTAGGGTTCATGGCTTAGAATAGAATAGCGGTTTCGGAATTCCGATTCCGAAGTAGAGCGGGCAAGGCGTGCCGTGCCATGGACCCGGATCCATGGCACGGGTGGGGTCACCACTCCACGCGGCCCACGCCACGGCTCCGAAAATTGCCGCACATGCCCAGGTTTGATGCTTTTTGACGTTTTGTCGCATGCGTCATAAAATTTGCCTGACTAAAGATTCATTTTCCATTGGACTGCACTTTGTAGGAACAAAACTCCAGTACCGACACTTTGGAATCTTCTAGTGCGCCCTGCGTGCACGCCTCTCTTCTCTCTTCTAGGGGCCGACGTGCGAGAAAGCATATTTCTCTGGTAGGCTTTATCCAAGAAAGTAGGCAAACATGGTCATGCGTAAGCAAGTCCTTTAGAGAAGTGTTTTAGTCGCGACGCTTGTAGGGATTACGCTGGTACGGATTACGCTGGTAGGGGTTACGCTGGTAAGGCTTATGCGGGTAGGGCGGCTCAGGCACGTTGGGCTCGAAGAGAAAGTCGCAGCTAAAATAAGCCGGTTGTGACGAGAGGAGTTTCGCTGACCGACCTTCCGGGAAGTTTCTCGGCGTAACTCGTCTCAAACGTCGCCGCGTAGTTGATCTTGTTCAAGATCACCTTAACGGTGACGACGTCCTCGGAAAAGCCGTACTTGGCAGAGGCCAGAGCAGAGCCGAAAACACAATTCGAAGCGTCCCTAAGGTTACACTGCATGATATGAACCGTCGGAGCGCTTCGATGAAAGATGGTCGAAGGTTGTTATGACGGGTCAACAACCTACTTGCAATCTTCCTCGGGGGTAGTGGTATTTTCATTGCACACCTCAACAGCGGCTGACCACACTGTCAGGAACTGATCGTTCTCAGCGACGAACTCTAAAAATTCTGCTCTGTAAGCGGTAGCGTTTGATGATGTTACTCTTTCTGGTTGCCTCGTTGGCACTGTCGCCACAGTATTTCTCCCAAATTCGGCTGAATTCACGTGCGAGGGTAGTGTACTTCTCCACCTGGCATATCTCGACGCAAGCCATCTTTTCCTCGAAATGTCTGAATATATAGCGCGTCATCCTTATACACTAATGCGCTGTTGTTTTTATGTCGAAAAAGTTTTCGCTATCGGTCGAAGTCGCTATGTCTTCCGACAGGCCTTCACGAGTTGTGTAAAAACGGAAAGTTTCAACTGAATCGGTCCGCAATAAAAAAGTTAGGTATGTCCGGCCAATGTGATCAAAATCTTATTCCTGTTGACATGTAATAGCTAGCGGTATGCACGCATGCGCATAGCAATAGCGAGCCCGCTATTCGTATGCGTCCCATAGAGGCAAGGAAGTGGAATTTTGTTGACCAAATAGTGCTCTGAGTTGTTTTCGTGCAAAGAGCTTGCAAGTTATCTACTTGGTACGAGTAATCCCCGGTAGCGGCGCCGGCTGCGCGAAGGGCAAGCCCAGCCGCTAGTTTTATGCTAAAGTAGTCAAGCAGACTACCATTGTCAAAGAAAGGGAGAACATGTATCGGGGGCGGGCGGGGTGGGCTTTCTTAAGGAGAGGGGGGCTATGAGGGCTATCATCCGTCTTAAAACTATAGGCGATTGATATTCGCATCGTGTGATCTACGACTGGAGCGCTAACTGGTCGCCAAGCACTCCGCACGGCACTGACAAGTTCTATGAAAATGGATCTAAAAAGCGTGATTTCTTCACGTTAATTTCGTCGCGTTTCCGACAACCGCAAGAACCAAAGAACAAAAAATGGGTCATTGTGGACTCCGTTTGCGTGACGGCTCTAATCACTCATATGTGCTCCGAGTCTGCGAGGTTATTCGTTTGTTCACTTCGAAAGAAGATTGTCAACCGCGTAACTACTAGACGAACTTACGTGCAGGTATCATCCTCAGGCGCGGCTCGACAATGGACGACCTTCTCGAATGCAGAACGGGCCGCATGGCTTCGGGCTTCTCGGGCCACATGCAGTCGTACACACATTGTGCTCTAGAATTAAAGTGATGCTTCGAACGTGTTCTTCGACCAGACATATAGGTGTTGGTAACTAGACCGCTTTGGAAGCTTATCCTCCAGATCCCGGGTCCTGGCCGCAAACGAGACAGTGATTGTTAATGTAAAGATGACGATGGCGACGAAGCAGGTCTTCATTGTTGCGAACCTCGACGACTGAAGTCACACTGGTCGTTTTTGCAAGCGGTTTTACGCCGATGTTGGGACCAAATGTTGTCAAAGAGTCACCGCTACTCAGTGACGTTAGTCACCATCTTGGCGCTCTTAAATGTCGTCAGTGAAAGACAAGTCACATGCACTTTCAAGTAGTGTCTTGCCATCTCGAAGAGCATCACGTAAAATCGGTATTATTTCTTTGCGGCTAATAGGATTCTGCAATTACCACCTTTTCTGACCGTTGTCATAACTAAAATTTGCCATTTCCAACTATCCAAATTCCGCATAATTACCATCACCTACTCGTCAAAAGGTTGAACCGAGTCAGTCTACTCCTGTTAGCGCTCCAAACGTGTACTCACTAACGTGAACCAACAACGAGTCGATGCGCGTAACCCTTCAAGCGTAACCCGTGTCAGCGTAACCCTAACGAACGTTTCTTCTAACGTGTGGCAACGTGCCCCTAACCCGTGTAGGCACAACGATCACTAATGGTCACATGGGAGAGGAGGTGGGGGGGGGGATGTTCCCACACAGGGCTAATTTTTGAACGCTTGGGTCGAATAAAGTCTAACAAGGCAATCCTGGCGAGAGCTGTCAGCCGACCGGCGGTTGATCGGTTTGTCACGCTTGCTTGGTTGGGCTTTCCCGTCGGTTTTAGTCCGGTTTATTTTACCTTGTCGGGATTCCACCCGCGTAGGGACGGATTTGCTCATAGTGTCCAGTCGGGCCCAAAATGCCTTTGATTCCCTTGCGCGCTTCATTTATAACAAAACAAAGACGAACTTTTCGGGTGTGTTCGTGCCCGCATGCTTTTGTTCGCATGTGCGGTCATTGTGCACACGACGGTAACCGTACCCGGTTCCAGTTTAGAGTAGCGAGTTGTTAGCGAAAAAATTGCATCCGAGGTTTAACGCCGGCTATAACTTGAGCCTGTTTCAGTATTGGCACAAAGAAACATATCGACTACAACATGTTCACGTGGTTACCGGAACATCGCGTCGACCAGTCTCGCTTTTATGCAGGCCTCTGGCAGCACGCCAGATGCTAAGGCACTCTTTAGATGAGTGCTACGCTCGGTTAGTACTAAAGAAATATTTAAATTCCCTCAAATGACGAAGCATCCGCCTCTTTGCACCGACTGCTAATGCGTATCCGAAGCCAAGGCGCTTATTTATGGTTCGACAAGTGTACGCAGCACTTTGAATTAGTTCTCTCATGTTAGCTAAAAAGCTGTCGTATGTATGCAGGGGCGTAGCCTGATCAAAATTTTGGGGGTCCCAAAACAGTTATATGCATAGGTCCAAGCTTGAAACTGTTCGACCAACCATAGGCTGCAACCTAGGTTATCGAGAACAAAAACATTAAGAAGTCTCGACGTATTAGCGTCAAAAGACGCCTTGCGCATGTGATACCGCAATGCGCAAACGGTTATGGACTGCTATAACTTTCAGCACATTTAGTCGAGAAGCAAGAACAATTGCTAGTTTCTAACCCCGTGCCCGTACCGTCAGTGATGCCATGTCAAATGACTCACAATGGTCTGTTTAACTCAGCCTGAGCAAGAACACCATCTTTCTCTGGCAGATTTTATTCGAGCCAAGCATCCAAGAAGTAGGCAAACATGGTGATGCGTAAGCAGGGGATTTGGAGTGATATTTCAGTTGCGACGCTAGTAGGGGTTACGCTGGTAAGATTTACGCTGGTACGGGTTACGCTGGTAGGAGTTACGCTGGTACGAGTTACGCTGGTACACGTTACGCTGGTAGGGGTTGCGCTGGTAGGGCTCAGGCTGGTAGTGGCCATATGCGTAGGACCCATGCGGGTAGGGCTCGGGCTGGGACGGCGGCTCGAAGAGAAAGTTGCATCTGGAAACAAGCAAAATCTGGCGAGGGAAGAAGTGCTGACCCACCTGCTCGGAAAGCTTTCGCCGTAACTCGTCTCTAGTGCCGATGCGTAGTAAATCTTCTGCCATATCACGTGAACGCTAACGACGTCATTCGAAAAACCATTTTTGGCGGAGTCCAGAGCAGAGCCGAATTTGCAGTCCGAAACCACCCTAAGAGTACATAGCGTGAGACGAACAGACAATGCTTTTTGGTGTCAGATGATCGAACGGTAGACTAATATGACGACTAATCAACCTACATGCACACTCCCTCCGGGCCATCTGCTTCTGTCGGACACTTGCCCCGCTCGGAAAACCATAGGTCCCCGAACGGCTCGAATTCGGTTGAGTACTCTGAAAGTCCGAAAGTTTCTTTCATCGATATTGTTCAACGAGATTACTCTTTTTGATTGCTTCGTCGACGTAGGCGCCACAGTTTCTCTCCCAAATTCGGATGGCTTCTCTTGCGAGGATAGCGTACTTCTCCACATGGCATTCCTCGACGCAATGGTAGACTTGCACTTTTTCTGGTCTGAAGTGCACAGCGTAGAGCTAGCATCTAACGCGTACGCAGTGACGCTAGTGGGGGTTTGCTGGAGCTGTGGCCAGCCATGAAATGCTGGCTGGTCTAAAGCCCGCGAAGTTTTTTCGTTACTTTACATGATGTTGGAAGCCGCTTTCCAGGCTAAAAAGCGCTTATGCCGGACGGAATTACTACTTGCCATGCATTCAGTATGTGCTCGAATAACCCGGCGAATGCTCGTGTTCGGCCAACTTGCATGCTCCTACGTGCGAAGAGAGATGCAACCCGTTGCAAGCCGTTTTACGGTTCTCACGGAACGGAAATCGGCGCCGCATGATGTGAAAGCGCGCACTTTTCAGAGACGTTTTTTTGGTAAATTTTTGGCCAAAATTCAAACAATTTTGGCCATTTTGAGCGATTTTCACCAAAATCACTGTCAATTTTTAGGCTTTTTTTATTTTCCCGAAGAATAAATATCATTCCCGACGGGACTCGTCGATCTTGTGCGGTAGCCTGTGATCCTAAAAAAACTTTTGGCCAAAAAAGGCCAAAAAGGGCAAAAACGCCCAAATTTTGGGGCTAAAACTTGTCAAAAAT
>JNEY01001242.1:0-11601 GCA_020875895.1 Aphelenchus avenae
TTCATTTCCTACTGAACCGATTTAATGGGCTAAATGACGTTCCAACAATTGAACACAGTGTCAAACACGCAAAGCAGCTAGCGAGAGATGTTTTCGTTGAGGTGGTGCATCAGCTTGTCATCCAGGAGACTCTCCTGAGTGCGATTCTTCTTGCAGACAACAGCCAAGCCGGCGTGGCTGAAGCATCGTTCAACTGAGGCCGAAGTTGCAGGCCCAGCGAGGTATTTAAGAGCCACCGGGTGTACTTTCGGGTACTTCACCGATCCTTCTGAACGCCGCCATTCGAGAGGTTCCGTAGCGCGGAAGTTTTGACAGAGCACATCGTTGATGTACTGCTTTGCCTCCCCCTTTGCCGCGCTTCTCAAGCTTGCGCTTTGAGCATCCGTAGTCGTCGTCCTCTGCACCCGCAGATTCCGCGTCGGAGACGGCGTCGTCGCGTCTTCGTTCCTCACGCGGCCGGCTATCATGTGACAGATAAAGTGGCTGTTACACGCCGCGTCTCAAGACTCGATGAGCTTGTATTCGATAGTGTGGTAGAACTTGAGGTGCTTCCTACCGTTACCGGCATTGTTGCCGGCTAGCTTTGCGCGTTGGCTGCCGTCAGGGCAAACTGTGCAGAGCATAGCATCCGGAAGCTTTTCGAAGTAGTCACACACTTATGGTGAACGAGTGATCATGACTGAAATACGTCAAATTACGCTGAATCGGCTACAAGCAAGCGTTAGTTGACGGATTAAATCAATAGCGACGCGTAGTGAGTCAGCCTCTGCCAAAGTGACAGTCGCTACCGGTAGGGCCACTCAACTCAGCGTGACATCGACAGAAAATACGGTAAATTACACATGTTGGAAATGAATGAATATTCGGTTTTCGAAATTTCCATTTCCATTCATTTCCCACTACCAAATTTTGCCGATATTTCCATTTCCAATAGTCAGCTTGCGCCGGCTTGGTAACTTTGGCATACCCAGGGCTCAGCGTACTGGCAAGCTTCTTAAAGTGTTGATGCTTATCGAACGACAGCGGTATGTTCGCTTCGACGATGAACTTTATTAAAGAGCGGTCCATCATCGTCTTGATCTCACGGCCCCCGTTCCACTTAACTAAGTGGGACGGATGAACTGCCAAGTTGAACCGCTAGCGTGCTAACAGACTTCGGGATGGTTTCCAGACGTTAGGAACGAAGGAGCAACGATATCTGCATGCTAATCCGGCGCTGACGCGAGAGCGTTCGGAGTAAAGTACTTTTTCGAGTCGGATGCCGGAACTAAAGGAGACATTGGGTCTTCTGTACAAATGAACTTTGGCCTCCTTGAGATTTTTTTCGTGAACTACTTGTATTCCTCTGGATATGCCGTTTTGAGATGTGTAGTGATGGCAGTCGTGTTGCCTCCCGTTTGCTCAGGCGGTATTGGCGGAGCACACGGGTCGCACCCAGCATCCTCGCTTCTTCGTCAGGGCTTGCACTTCAACCTCAACTTCAGCTTCAGCTTCTACTTCAACGCTGAAGTTGAAGTTGAAGTTGTGGGACCTCGACGTTGATGTTGAAGCTGAAGTTTTCCAACATCGACGTTGAAGTTGAAGTTTCGTAAACTTCAGCATAGAAGCTGAAGTTTTTGCAGCTTCAACGTCAAGCTTTTAATTTTACACAGTGTGATAGGGCTTGAATTTCCGCATCCAGAAATAATTCCGACGTTGAAGTTGAAGTTTTTTGGGACCTCAACGTTGAAGTTGAAGCTGAAGTTGAAGTTTTTTTTCGAATTTTTATACCCTGTTCTTCGTATGCGAAATATTTTTGTTTTGCCCATCTATAAATTCTTCTACGGAAACAAAAAAATTTCGTCGTTTTGTACGCCTTGCTAACGCGCAGAAAACGGTTGTTCTAGAATGTATAGCAGCGCAAACTTCGACAAAGCTTCGGTTTTTGTCGCGTTATGTTTCGCAGTCTCAGTTTTTTCGACCGCGACCACCAAAAGCACCGAAAGTATCGTAAATTTGAACACGAGACCGAGACTCGGTCCCAGCCTTGGCTTTCGCAGCACACTGGCTTTCTAGAGATGCGTACAGGGATTTCCCGAAGGACGTGTTTTCTCGACGAAAGGACTAGAGATGGATGGAATTTCACTCTCTTTGTCACGCCCAATATATCCAGGACCTCCCATAGAAAGACTTCAGTCAAAAAGCCTGAAATTCCGCGCTTATACAATGCCGACACACTAATCCGCGCGGTTATTGTGATGAGATGCCGAAATCACGTTGTTTTATAACTTCAACCTCCAGACTTCATACAGATGGGGAGCTCCGTGGAATGTGACACATTTTTAGCAAGGACGGCGACGGCAAGTACTGCGCCTTCTGCGACGGCGGACGCAGCTGGTCTACGCTGGCTCCAAGCCTACCTATGCTTTTGGGATGCTTTTTGGAAAGTTCTTAGGGTAAAAGGAGTGTTTATCTATGCAACATATGTATCCTGAATGCCGTTCTGGACCTGAGGGACGGCTTGACATAGCTATGTAAATTAACAGGCCAACAGTATGATAGTGCCAAGCACCTTTTATTTGCTAAAAACACCAATTCTACGGTATGTCACATGCGTTAGCAAAATATGTAAGGTGGGCAAGCGACTAGCCCGTCAATCACTGTCGCCAGACACTTCAGGTACTTTGCACACGTAGCCCTTGACGTCACCACAAGCAGCACTGCGCCAGTTGCCCGTCTTGTAGTCCACTGCTAGGCAGCCCTGGTTACGACGTATAGGCTCTCCTAAAATGCACTGTTGAGTGTTTTCCACTGCTGGGCAGGAATTAGAATTGGCAACGGATATCGGCCATTTCTGGAACCTTAAGATCGCATTTCTTTTCACATTAATTCTTACCCCTCTAAGCATCTTTCAAAGTGTATTGAACGTTTTACACACTGAATGACCCCTTTCAATGGACCGCCAAGTCGCTGGTACATCAGAGGGTCGAAATCGGCATCGGATATTGGAATCGGGACCGCTACTGTTTTTTGGAATCGGCTCGGAACTGGAACCTGACAGGCGCCCAGCCCTACTGCTTTCCAAGGCAAATTACTGCGTCTCCGTATCGCCGAAACGGCGATCGAACTTACCCTTTGCCCAGTCGCTGAACAGGAATCGCTGCGCGTCACTCCACTGCCACGCCGTCCTCGGGAACTTGTCGTTGAAGTCCAAGTTGTAGTACCCGCCGAGCCAGTAGCCCCCGGAGGCGCCTGACTTGATCTCCAAGGTGTATAAGAACCGATTAGTGAAAATGCTCGTGACCGAGGCAAGGTGACCGTTGAGGGCGGCACAGTGCCTTTCGGCCCGTAGCCAGGAGGCCGATTTGTTGCCGAGCACGTAGCACTGGTGCTGGTTGAGGCCCTGGACGGATCCAGGAGGACAGGCGGCCAGTGCGGACGCTACGACGAAGACGGAGACGACGGC
This sequence comes from Aphelenchus avenae, assembly GCA_020875895.1. NCBI lineage: Eukaryota > Metazoa > Nematoda > Chromadorea > Rhabditida > Aphelenchidae > Aphelenchus > Aphelenchus avenae. The sequence goes on from JNEY01001242.1 coordinate 3,446, forward strand.
GACGGTCACTAGCTGGTGCATCACGCTGTGTTGAGAAGGTACCACAGTACGCCCAACCAGGGGCTTTTATGTGGTGCTATCAGTTTCCTCCATGAACAAAGCAGAAGGTATGCTGCTAAGCGAACGCGTTAACCCGCGGATACATTGTGCTTTTCTTGACTGGACATTGTGGCCGACAGCACCACAGACAGGGGTCCTCTCGTGAAAAATACTGAAAGACCAAGAGTACGAAGCTGTTCTTCGATAAACTAGTCTTAGCTAATTTGGAACATAATTGAGTAACCGAGACTGAAAAGGATTTTTGTGCTTCAACATTTAGCGCCATCAACTGTGCTCCCTTATGGTTTCACCCCTTGGCTATAAGCCAGACATGGGGTTTTCAGGCGCAGAACGTTGAAAGAGCAAAAGTATGAAGCGTCTTCATCCAGAACCAGCCTACACTGTCTGGAGCAAAATCGGCAACTGAGGCAGATAAGCTTTCCTGACTCTTAGCACGGTCATTGTTTCCACTTCTGGCTTATACCTTGCGCCATTGCGCCATATGATACTCCTATGATGCTATCTGCTTCGCCCAGAATATTGCTTGAAGCATGCCTTTTCAAGGACGAGTGATGCGAGGCTAATGATGCGTGACTACGAGAAGTTTTACGAACGGGGGCAGTATCGCTAACGTGCTAAAATGTAGGGAGTCTCCACTGGAGACACGGCAAGGTTGCAACCAGCCATGGGCAAATGGGCGTTCAGACTGAGACGTGACCCGACCCAGCCCGGTTGGTCCCCGGATCGGGAAAGGGGGGGGGGGGATTTTATTTTGGTAGTTTCTACAGGTCACATTTAGCCTTACGCGCTACTCGTAATTTAACTCCGAATTTACGAGCAAACTAAGAGTTCTTATGACTGCGAACGGATCTCGGTAAAGGCATTGTTCATCAATTGAGCATGCTCTTGGACGTGTTTCTTCGCCGCTGTACGCACTGATGTCTTTTATTTCGCTGGTGACTTCAGGCTTCGATTGAGATGTGAACAGAATAGACCCTAGCACATGACCTAGGAACAACAATATCTGAATCTTTGATGCTGCGAACGAGGAGGTACCTACAGAATGTTTGGGTTGGAGGCTCGAGCGGCTTTTTATTTACTTGCTAAAACTTTCCCGTTATCTTGAACAGCAGACTGGCGGCTTCAGTTCGCGGAACGTGCTGCGAAGACGTCAGGCCTTGACTTTGACCGAGAACTCATGAGAAAATTATGCCTCCTACGTTATGACCAAAGGGGGTCATTTCATCCACCAGGCGCCCACCATCATAAATACCCAGCACAGCGTTAATTACGGGGCACGGTTGTCTCCTGGTAAACTGTCTGCAGCGCGCGCTAAAATGGCACCAGCTTCTTGACGCTTGGAGCAGGAATTGCTGGGCACGACTTTCTTATGGCAAACCGCATGTCCCGTACGCTAAAGTGGCACGTGCTTCTTGAAGCATGAAGCAGGAAGTCCATGAGTCTTTGGCTGATCTTGTCCGCCGATTTCTAGTGCGGGCGGACAGGTGATATTAGCATCGTTGTGCCTCTCGCGGCTTTAAATAGCTTTTTCATTCTATCTAGACGCAATCAGCATGCAAAGAACGCATAGTGAAATTCTGAAACTACATTTAACAAAGTTTGAGCCCTTCGGCAAAACCGCGAGCTTTTTTAATCTTTCTTCCCGGAAGAATTTTCGAGTCATTAAGCGAAAAAAACAAACTACGCAAATTACAGAAGATCACTTCGTCCGCCAGTTCCAGTGGCGTATTTAGGGGGCGCGAGGGCCCCCCCCCCCTCGCCGGGCCTTCGGCCCGGCGAGGTAAGGGGGGGCCAAGGCAAGAAAATTTTCAACGCAACTTTACCAAAAAAGCCTAAAATTCTCGTGGGCGGCGCCTGCGGCGGGCATATTTAAGCTAAATACGCGACATTCTTGACTAAAAACCATTGAGGCCTTGAATTTTCTGAGAATTTTATTCCAAAAAAGCCCAAAAACATTTTTGGCGGCGCCTGCGGCGGGCTATATTGGGTATAAACATGCCAAAAACAGTGGAAGTCTGGAAAAACGAAGGTATGCCCTCGGTTCCAGTGGCTACCAGCGGCTAAACGTACACTAAAACAGGATATTTTTTTATGAACTACTTCATACATCAGGTACGACCAGTCGAGTATCCTTTACGTCCGGGAAAGTCCTGAGCCCGATGCGTCATCATCAGGACGGGACCCGCTCTATCCTGAATCCTGTCTGAAAGATTTCGAAGCGCTGTCCTGTATGCTGTGAGGACAGTGGAGCCATGTCCTTTGCGCGACGCTGTACGTTTTAGGATGTTCTCTACTGGCGCAAACCGCCCGACGGGGCCAGCTACAGCGTCATTCCGCAATTCGTCACGCAACATTCCTGCTTCACTTTCTTGTTTCTGGCGGATACGGCGATCGCGATAAATCGGCTCACGGCAATTCGGATGTCATTGCGGCATGAGCGGGGGGGGGGGGGTTGAGCTATGCTTGGTATCCATTCAGCTGTGGGGGAATAAAAAAATAAAAAGGGGGAATAATCTGATGCTTGTAGTAATGTCCACTCGGATTTGCCAAACAGCGTGGGCTAAAATAGTTTAGGTACTCCTTCGTTTAAAGAACTTTCGGTTAATACTCGAAAATACGAGATTTTCCAACGGGACTTTTCAGCCACTCCTGATAACCACGACGACCTTGCATGTGGCGTCGTTTGTCTTAAACATTGTGCTCTACTTTACAGCGCTTCGTTTCTTTTACGGCCTTACGACCATCCAACAACAAGGGAACTACGAGAACTTACGGCTGCTAGGCAAGCCGTCGATAGGTTCAAGTCTAACGGCACCTGTCTTGTTTTATAGCTTACGCGGTTACCACTGGAGGGTAGGACCTAATCGTAGTGATCCATCTTGTTTGGAATACACTGGGGCTTACTTCGTTGGCAATCTTAAAATTTGCGGACTGGTACGTAGGCCATGTCCGTTGGAAACAATGGTTCGGCAGCAGCATTTTCCTCCTGATTAGCAGGTAAGTTCTTAACGGTTCGGAGAGGAACCCAGTCGTCCAGGTAGCGCGGTATTACGGGCGATCGCCCGACATTGGGGCCACATATCCACGATTAAAGGACTTTCACCGGGTCATAGCCTAGAATTACAGCCGCAGAGTTTCTGTGCGTATACTAAAAAAATTGTTAATCCTTCTTCGCGCGAAAATTGTACAGCACATTCAATTTTGCGATGTCTGCTGACTAGTTCCAGGTGTTTTTTCCTCGAACTCCGGACACATCGATACACGAGAAGGTGTCCCTGACAGTCGAGTCTTTAGCCAACCGCTGCGAAAGGCGTTCTTCAGCATGGTTTCGCAGAAAAGCGACTGTTCGCTTAGTCTTGTGACCCCGACGTCTTTGCCTGAGCAGCCGATACAACGCCACGCGGGAACGCCAGATCACAGGATCACTCGGTTTTGACGCTTCGGCAACAGAGGCAGATACCTAAGTTCTTTTGGCTCTTAGCACGGTCCTGCTCCCTCTTCTGGTATTATATATTGTACCATTGCGCCGTATGACATGAGACACGGCATGATGTCTGCTTCTTTCACGATAGCGTGGAGGTGTGTTTTTGCAGGCACGAAAGTCCATTTTTGAATGCTAATGTTCCGAATAGTGTTTCCGATGACCCGAAATTTTTCGCTATTACATGACCTGACCTGAAGGTCGAAGTCAGGTCAAGTCAGGTCCAGGTTGGGTCATTAAAAATCACTGGCTTTGTCAGGTCTTTCCAATATTGGAAAGTTGCCGATAGAGTAAGGGAGACTCTTTTATGAAGAAAAACTTTTAGGAAGTAGGCGCATGGTACTTTCTAAGGCCTCCATGCAAAGCGTAAACCGGCTTGTACAACAATAGCTGTTATTGTATGCGCAGAAAATGCCGCCGCTAGGCGCCGCCAGAGCTAATTTCCGTCAAAAGCCTAATTTTCGCCTAAAAATCAGAAGGTAAGTGACCTTCAAAAGCCGGTGACCCGAAATTTTTCGGGATGACCTGACCTGACCTGAAGGCTAAAGTCGGTCAGTTCACCAAAAGTTAGAGACTTCGGCAGGTCACCGAAACACTAGCTCCCGAATGTACGTGCAAGGTTGTAACAGGGCCGTATTTAGCGGGGGGAGGGTGATAGCGTAGGGGGGACCCTTTGGGGGAGAAAATTTTTTAAGAAAGTCAGTAAAAATTTAAGGTAAAAAGGCCCTAAATTGATTAATATAGCCTAAATATGCTATTTTTAACGTTATGTTAGGGGTTTGAGGCCATTTTGACCCCTTTTGGCCCCCTCATTTTAGGGGTACGCCCCCTGCCCCGACCTCCACCCCCGCCCTATCCTGAAATCCTAAATACGCCCCTGGGTTATAACCGACCATGGGTAATTGGCCTGTACACTGGGGCCCGGCCCGGCCCAAACGTATGGGGTGGGGGACACTTTAGTAGGCTTAGAAGGCACGTAATTTACCTTGTTAAATTATTTATTTACATCGGAAAGTTTTGGAAAAAAATCTATGGCAAAAACACGAAAAATTTGGTCAGAAAGGAAAAAAATTGCCTGAAAAGTCACGAAAAAATTTGGTCAAAATGACGCTATTTTGTGGTAGGTAAAATGGCCCGCCAAAGCCAGCAACCACTGCAGTATTTCAAATTTGGCCTGGCCCTGTCTCGGAACTGAGAAAAAAATCAGTTCTGGAACACTCGTGACTGCCCGCCGCAGGCGACATTAACATATGAAATTTTAGGCGAAAATCGGGCAAATGTGATCTAAATACGTTCAAGAATGAGTTGAAATTAGGCCCGCCGCAGCCGATACTAACGAATTTTTAGGTAAAAAGTTGCAAAATATAGTCAGCTTCTTGATGCTTGGGGCAGAAACCACTGGGCACGCCCTTACGCAAAGGGAGCGTAGAAAATATGTAAGCCTTACATGGGGGGGGGGGTCAGGCCCTTGATTACGTAATCACAAGCACTAGGTAAAATGGCCCGCCGCTAGGCGCCGCCAGAGCAAATTTTGCGTATAATTTATCAAAATTTCACCTAAAATTTAGTTGGTGTCGGCTGCGGCGGGCTAAGCCCGATTTCCTTCGGAAATTGGCATTGAAGTTTTTGTTTTGAAGCGTCGTTATGAACAGATTTTTTCATGTTTTTCGTTAGGCTAATTTTGTTGTCTTTTCGACCTGGTTGTTCAAGTTTTTGGCCGGAGCTTTCCCCCAAAACTTCCTGATGTAACTTGATGATTACACGTTTTAGGCCTATGAGACCGTCTCCACTCCCTACCAAGCACGTGACAGCTTAAAAACCGATTTTACAGGTGTAATATTACAAGCGGAGAGGGGTCATACCCCTGCTGATTCATTTTTATTACAGGGGAGAGGCCGTCTGTCCGGTTCGCTAAAATGGCACTTGCTTCTCGACGCTTAAAGCAGGAAGTTCGCAGGAGTTTCGCCGACCTTGTCTGTCATTTTCTTGCGGGCGGACAGGTGATATTAACATCATTGTTCCTCTGGTGGCTTTAAGTCCCTCTTTTATTATAAGCCGAACCAGCATGCCACGAATGCCTGATGAAACCCCAAAAAAGTCAAAATTTTTGAGCCTCCGGACCAGAATCTTTTTCAGCTCTTTTCCGAAATTTGACGACCCAGTAACAAGAAAATTAAACCACATAAATTAAAGAGGCCTCTCTTCATTGTCCGCTTGGATGGGCACCTACCTCAGCATTAATTACATGGCATAAATATGTCGTGTCAACTGTTGTCTGCTTCGCGAGCTACAACGGCACCGCTTCTTGACACTTCGGAGCAGGAAGACAGCAAGACTTCGTCGGATCTTACCCGCCACTTTGTGCACGCGGACGGGTGGTATTCGCACCGCTGTTCAGACGGCTCTCGCTGGCTTCGCGGAATGACACGCTGCTATTAGCGCTGGTCGACTGCGACGCCGAGGCCGACGTAGGCCAGACTTAGCTGTGCAATGTGCACCGGAGACTGGTGGCTCGTATGTGATTCGCCGTTCATAGTCATAAACGCAGCCGTGTTCATGTGCTTGGTTTGGCAGCGATGCAAAAACAGGCAGTTCTCGTCCGCGTTCTACACGATCTACTTGCTACAGAGTGCTGCTCGATACATCGGCTATGGCATCGTGAGTAAGAAAAGTCGTGATTGGCACAGAACAGGATTGTACTGTCAGGATAGGGCTTTTTTCCGAGGAAGAATTTTGTAAAGCTTTTGTCGACTTCGTCGTCAAGTTACTCAGCCTAAACGAACGCTAAGGCTTAGGCCTAGGTTGTTTCTGACGGATAGGATTAGCGACGTTAAACGGGCTGAAAGCAGAAGGGAAAGGCAACCGGTTTAGGGGAACGCTTCTAGTCAGATGGCGGTACGGTGCATTCTTATGCTTTCAGGGCAGGACAGTCCTCTCCTTTGGGGGCAGATGGGTTCACTTTCTATTGTGTGACGAACTATGGGAGAAACCATTTCGTTTTAGGCAGTACTCTACTGGCGCAAACCGCCGGATGAAACCAGCTACAGCTTCATCCCGCAATTCGTCACGCAACATTCCTGCTTCACTTTCTTGTTTCTGGCGGATACGGCGATAGCGCTGAATCGATTCACGGCAATTCGAATGCCATTACAGCATGAGCGGGTAGGCAAATGAAGAATTATTAACGTTCGGTGTGCATTTAGCTGTGGCGAGGCGCAAACTTTTGGCTGCTAATGTCGGCTTTTATCATTTCCGCGGTCGCTGTCGTTGCCCTTCGACCTGCACTCGCGTTGACCGTGTGGTTCCGTTTGAGTTTCTTCGATGCGATGGCCAGCGCTGATCAGGTGCTGCCCTATTTTATCGTCAACGTGTAAACCTATTATGTAGGGATAGTTGGTGCTACTCAGTTCGAAATTAACCCTGTCAGATATGTTAAGGTCTTCATACCAAGCTGGGAGGGATCGGAACTTTGTTCGGAATCGGCATTGAACATCAATCACGTTTGAAATCGAAAGTCGGTCATATTTCTTCCAATTCATTTCGCAATATGCGTTTCAGTCTATTGCACTCAACGCGAGTGCAGGTCGGAGGCTTTTTGAATCGGAATAGGAATTCGGACTCGTTCTAAATTTTGGAATCGGACCTGAGGCGCCGATTCCTGATGGACATTCTGACGACTTAAAACTGACCATTCTTGCCGGAAAGACTTCTATGGGGAAGGAGTTCCTCTTGTGTCGTGAGTCCAGGTGGACATCCGTGAGCCTTTTTAGCCGTTCCTGATAACCACGACCGTCTTGCACTTACTTACTTTGGATACTTTGGATCCCTGTTGTCAGTCGTTTGCACGACGCAGGGGCGACGTCGTCGTCGCACGCCGAATACGTTCTCGATAGTCTTCTCGGTCTTGCGCTGCGTTCATCCAGTCTTCGCCGACTGATTCGTGGATTGATTTTTCCCAGCGTAACGGCATACCCCAGTTCTTCGGGGCTTTCTTCTTTGGCTTCCAGACGGTGGTGGCCTTCGTCCATCGACCCTCGTCTCTTCTTGCGACATGGCCTGCCCATCTCAGCTTTCTTTTCCTTGCCTCCGTGACCGCGTCGGCAAAGCCAGTCCTTTCGCGCACTGCCTCGTTCCGTTCTTGGTCCCACATCGTGATGCCTAGCACTCGGCGTTCCATGGCACGTTCCGTGGTTGAGAGCTTGTCTTCCTGCCTTTTTGTTAGCGTCCACGTCTCACAGCCGTAGAGTAGGGCGGGTAGGACGGTCGTGTTGAAGAGATTGGCGCGCATCTTAGTGTCGCTCATCCTCTTCAGAACTTCTTGTATGTTGTTGAAGCTGAGCCAGGCCGCTTTTCTTCTACGTCCGAGTTCGCCTTCCATGTTGGCGCTGTGGTCTTCGGTGAGCTGCTGACCCAGGTAGACGTACTTGCTCGTTCTTCGGATTTCTTCTCCTTCGAGGTAGATTCGTTCGTTCGTCTTGAAGTACTCGAGCCATTCGGTCTTTTCTTTGTTGATCCGAAGCCCGACTGCGTTGCTCTTCTGGTTCAGTTCTTCTAGCCGTCTTTGTACATCCGCTCGGGAGCTGCCGACGAGTACAATGTCGTCCGCGAAACGTAG
>JNEY01001243.1:0-17822 GCA_020875895.1 Aphelenchus avenae
GAGGGCCAAAGAGGGCGAAAAGGGAAGAGCCGCACAAAGGACACGACCAAATTCAAAGGCTTTATAGGGCCGTCTTTTAGAGTAGGGTAGGAGGCGAAAGTTGGACGCTTGGAGACTTACGATGTTCTCCTTGTCGTGCACCATGGAGTCCGGATTGGTGTGCTTGCGACGCAGACCGCCGAAGAACCTGCCGACCGTTCCCTGCTTCGACGACGCGGAGCTCAGCGACACCGACGATTGCGTTTTCTTCATTTTGCGTCTACAATGGGTGCTTAGTGGATTTTGTCATTGATACAACACGGAATCATAAGTCAGTTCATAACCGAAAAAAGCGCGCAAAACACACACCGGCGAAAAAGTAATGAAAGCGCAGAAGGCACCATAATTCACTGAAATTCACAGTCCTTAAGTTGTAATTTAGGAAAGGATACGCCCGATCCTTTAGCAGCAAGAGGACCTTTGGGATTCTAGGAAAACACTTGTGGCGATATCCAGGCCCAAGAAGCTTCTGTGTTCAGTGACAACGATGACGGTACGAATGGAAAAAGTTCGGGATATCGTGTTATTCGTATGACTGAAAGAATCCTCGATTTCAAGGGATATATTGGTGTGCTTTCGGGTAAGGATTGTCGTACAAGAAAACAATTATTTTTCCGAAAATAATCCGTAATGGCCGGGAAAATTAAGCTAGTCTGCTAACAATCAGCTCGACGCGGTTGACATCCAAAAGTAAGCTTTATTAAAATAGAAAACGCAGTGTCTAGAAATACTAACGCTTGCAAGGAACGTTCGAACACCGGCTGGAATGGGGGAACGCATAAATCAAGCGTCCACTTGCGCTTGCCCCGCGAGCTCTCATAACGCAAAAAAACGTCCTGGAAAGGTCAATAAATGGCGGCGGGAAGTTAGCTGCGTGCACCTTACGCGCTCGTCGGCCATTCGAACCGGACGGCGGCGGGTCGGCGGGCGAAATATGCTCGATGAGTAGTGGCCGATCGTCTTCAACTGGCCGCGGTCTTTTGAATCACCATTGCAGATGGCCCGCCGCGAGGGAGCACGAACCTTATGCGATCGGCCTAAACGAGTCTCAGAACGTTTGGAAAGCGGAAACTTACGTAGATAGAGTTGAGGGGTATTAAACATTCACACGCGCATGGTAGGATAAGCATCAAGAGAAGAATGTTGTGCTATCAGCCCATTTGAGAAAAGAGGAGTCTGAACCGCGCAGAACGTCTCGAAATACGCGTCCTGCAGGCAGCGTCGCTATCGACGGTTTGCGTAGCGCTGAGATTTCCTGCTTTAGCAGGTAATCTCTGCTTGGTGGAGTTCATGCCTGCTTGGACGAAGCCGAACGCAGACATAAAAATCGTCAATTTTTTGCGAACGCGAAATTGCTGTTTCCTGCTCTTTTGGGTTTGGCCGTCTGCTAAGTAAAAGACTGATGGAAACGTAATGGCATGCTTAACCGCGTCCTTACATCACCTGGGTGCCGAAAGAGAAATAGGCAAGCATCTGAGAGGATTACGTAACCAAGTGGGACAAAAAACCAAATAAAACAATGGAGGATTGCCAAACAATGACCTCTGGAATGTCAGTTTAGGTATTTAATTTTCGGCTTTTGACATAGGGTACACGGGCATCAAAACTAAGGCCTCGCCACAGCTCCAAATTTTGACCCGTTTTTTCGTAATTCAGCCCGCCGCGGTCGATTCCATGGAAATTTCCTGCGAAATTATAATGTTTAGACACCCGCAGCCACGTTATCCATTTGTCTCCTCTGCTATCTCCACACACGCTTCGTCCCGCCCAAATGACGAGTCTAGGGTCGCCGGTGTACTGCGTGGTCGAAGAGCTCCTTGCGCTTGGCGCCGTCATCAGCTTCAGTTCAACGGCCTCGCTCTCCTTCAGCACCTACTTGTCGTCGTGCTGGTACTGCCGGAACTGCTCCATCGTCAACAGGCCAACGATCTGACGGTCCATCTTCCCGCTTTCGTGTTGCAAAGCACACCGAATGACGAGAGGCACATGACCAGCTCGCGCTCCTCGTGCGCCTTCACCTGCAGCACCTCATCGTCGCTAACTCCTCCTCGCAAACGAATCCCGGCGGTCTCAGGCCTTGAACTTCTCCATCAGCCGAGAAGCCGAAATATGCGCCAGTGGGTGGTTCGGGTACTCCGCGGCGAGGTCGACGGCAAACTGCGTGTGCTGTCGGGCCTTCTGCGGACCTTCCATTCAGCGCAGTAGCACTACTCGACGGGTCGGCAGTTGTCCAGCGGCGAGCTACAATAAAACTATTTTGTAACTGATCAAATATTTTTTGTTTTCAATACGGGGACGAATTTTCCAAAGTGCGGAAAAGTGTGATTATTTTTTCTCTTAATACTGATAAGATTGCAAATTCGACCAAGCTAAAATGCTCATGAAATGTCTACTCTGGTAGACGCAGAAATTTGTGCTAGAGAACACCGCAAGAAGTTAAAAGTAGGTGCCGCCCGTCGCGCCGTCCTGGTCCCTGTCCGAGTAGTCGACGCTGCCGCCGAAGTGCAGCTGGCGGAGAGAGCGAACGTCGAGTACCTGAAATGCGTCCACGATGTCCGGGCAAGGTTGTGGTGCTGGTGCGGGCCTAGGCCGGTAATATTTGGACCGCCTCCTTCTACAAGAGGGTCGTCCTTGACAGGCCCCAACGGCTGCAAACACTGGTGCTAGCACCCTATGTTTTTAGAAAGACCCACCGAATCGCCAGCCAGCGTCTCGTAGGTGGCGCCCTCCTGGTCGGGATCCGAATAGTCGACGCTGTTGCCGAAAGTCCGCAACCATCGGCCGCAGGTAGCCGTCGACCTTCTCGAAGAGGATGTTGCCCGGATGAAGGTCGCCGTGGATGACCTTCGATCCGTGCATATCGCCGATCGTCGTGGCGCTCTGTACGAACCACTGAAACTGTGAGCGTTGCGATCGTGCATGGTAGAAATAAAACATTTTCAATTGCACCTGAGTTTTTTGTCCGAAAGTTTATGCTCGTTTCGGCAGTTCAGGGCGCTAAAGCTTTCCATTAGCTAAGATAACACGTTCATTTTACAAAGGAAAGACTCACCAGCTTCAGGAACGGCTTGTAAGCCTTCGGAAGCCGACCACCGCCATCCACCAGCAGCTTTGACAGCGATGTCTCGCAGAGCGGAAACGCCATGAGAAGCACCAGCGTTCCTCCCCCGCGACGATCGCCCACGCCAGCACTGGCACCACGAACGCGTGCCTGAATGGAAAACATGGACCCGACAGACGGGCAGACTGTGTTTCTGTTGTCCCGGTTCTTTGGTCCGGTGGTTCTGGGTCCTAGCCCCATCTTTTAGATAGCGTCGTATCAGAAACAAGGCCGTTCGACTCTGCGCAAGTCAAACTTGCTATATTTTGTCTAGAGATGTAAAAGAGTAACCTATATTCCTGGCCGAGATCCCGGATTTTGAGGAGTAGGTTCGCGCCAAAAACCAGTCTTGCAAGTAAACAGTCCTCGTACAAAACAAAAATACGCAAACGCGCTAAAAATAGACAACGCCGGCTAAACTACAGCTCGGTATGGTTTGTATTCAGAAAAGATGCAGTTCTTCAAAGTACATATGCTTGCAAGGAACGATCGAACGCCGTCTGAAATGACAATAACACATGACCTAAGCGGCCTATTGCTTTGCTCGGCGAGAGCTATCGCGACGCAAGAAATGTCCCGTTAAGGCCAACAAGCGAGATGCAGGCGTTCGCTTTAAACGGTCGGCGGCCGTTTCGACCGGACGGCGACGTGTCGGCAGGCAAAAGATGCTTGTGGAATAAGCGAGGTGGTGGACCGTTTTCTAGCGACCACCGGTTTTCTTTTTGATCGACTTACACATTGCCCGCCATAAGGGAGCATAAACCTTTTGTGATCGGCCGGGCAATCGTAACGATTCACATGAACTGGAAAATTCTACTGAAACCTTCAGTTTAAAATTAAATGTGTAAAAACTGCGCTGACTCTAAAACCTTAAGTATGAGAATGTCGCGCTATCAGCACATGCAACAACCGCTGTTTTCACTGAACTGGGTTTTTGACGAAATGGAGCGATGTGAAGGTGGATAAGTGTCAGGTTCATTTCAGTCCTCTTCGTAAACCACTGAATTCAGCACTTCTCGGAACAATGGCGGGGACTGACGTATCAGCTCCCCGTTAGACAGTTTTCCTGGTTCCCTTTGGATCAAGAGATGCTAAAGTGCCGAGAGTAAGGCGATAGGGATTCAGCGTGCCCTCGATAGGGGCTTAGGGTTGACCGCTATATGGACTCACAATACCTGTCCGCTGTGGGTCTTAGGGCTGCTCAAGTCATTTGCTAAGCTCAATTCATGCCTCAGCAAGGCAATAGGGCTAGTGTGGATAGGCTGATAAGCCTTAGCTCCAAGTCAAATCATGCCGAAGAACATGATGCACTTGCTAAGAATCAACAGCAGTTTCGGACAACACATGGTTTACTTGTCTACGCAGACCGCATTTCAACAAGCGCATTACAAGTCAGCCAGTCCAGTCACCGTTAACATTCGAACAAAATCGGGGCTTTCTAATTCCTGCTCATGCTTGTGGAGCTACTCGTTACGTGCCTGCTCCTCGTCCGGCTCTGGTTCGAAGAAGTTACAGCGCGCCCTTCGCGATCCTTCTTCCCGTGGCGTACGGTCACGCGCCACGCCTCGCCGTATAGCATCGACTTCTCGAAGTGTATCTATACAAAAACATGTCTTCTTGCAAGTCCCGGCTGAATGCCTACCACAAGCCGTATGCCGTTCCCGTGGTCCGCTATATTGTAGCGGTCTTCGGGCGGGTCTTCCGCAGCCAGGCTACGCGACGACGTCACGCCGACGTCTAGGTTGCTGACGTCGAACCGCAGATCGTAGAGCCAGAGCTGGACGTCGCAAGTGACTTTCGAATTCTTACTCGCCTAAAGATGCTTTTTAAAGATACCCGTGGTACCTGTACGAGTTTCTTGAAGAACGCAGGCGTTATGTCCACGCATTCGATCCGCAAAAAGCGCCACTTGGGCATGGGAAACTCGTCGTTTCGCGTGAAGCAGAAGCGGAGGATTCCTTCTTCCGTCACAGGTTTCTTCTCGACAACGTTCGCATTGTACGATTCGTCGTAGAACTCGTTGCAGCCGCGGAGTCGAAGCGACTCCAGCAGTTTATCGGTGATCTGCCAAGCTGAAATCCAGCTTTTTCGCGTGTATTCAAGACCACGGGTGTCCTCGTAGGTCGTGAAGTACCTACCTGGAACGGACGAGTAGAGGAGCGACACACGTTGGAAATTGCACACGCGCAGCGTCTCGCTTAATGTGTTCTCCCCGTCGCTGTCGAAGTGACATTCTTGAAGTTTGAGCGTACAGATACGCCCCGATGCCGTGAGGATTTCGCGATGGATGGGGCATTCGTACAGCGTACGGCCATCAAGCTCGAGGACGACGAAGGAGGGCACGTAACACGAAGAAAGGTACGATACCGCCTCCCGCACATCCGTGGAAGTTAGGTACGATACCGCCTCCCGCACATCCGTGTAAGTAAGGTACTATACCGTCTTCCCCACGTCCGTGTCTGTTTCTAAAATGACAGTGGTCATTGTCGCGCCAAACCACGCATTGCTCCGCCGCAGTTTGTTAAGCTGAGCTTACCAATATGAAGGTTAACTTCATAAGGTTCGTCTTCCTCGTCGAACTCAGGCTCGATGGTCAGCATAGGATGAGTATGGCCGGTGTAACTTAGTGAGTAGACGACGTGATCCACCCTTCGAAGTGGCATTTGATTGTTCTCGACGAGAGAGCGAAGGCGCCTCGTGGTGATCTGCATGCCGTCCAAGTCGATCCGATCGAGCCACAGGAGTATTTCCAGCATCGTTTCTTGCCGGACCTGCGTCTAAATTAGCAAGAATGGAAGAGCATTTATGTAGGTAATCGATTTTCCCATTTCTTTAGAGCCTCAAAAGCTACGATGAGCAATTTTCCCAAGCATAATAGGCATTTAACGGTTCACTATTTACCTTTTCGTGTCCTTCAATGCGGCTTCGTTGCGCTAGAAGTCGCAAAACGAGACAATTGTCGATTGTAGAGTCCATAGTTTTCTAGCTAGAATTATGTGGTTGAAGCTTGCCTATGCATAAACACACTTTCAGCGAGGTCGCAACATTGTTCTTAGAAGAAGGTCCGACAGAACAAACGTTTTAGACTAAATAAAAGTCGATGCATGCTAGCGACAAGAGCCGAACAGACCGCCAGCGCCCTGTCTCCAATCGCTTGCTGTCTGTTTGCATGCCGCGAAGCGATCCGATGACGCATACCTCGAAACTTTCAAGCACGAGACGCAGCTCAGAAATTTTTCTCGTGTCTTGGCGTCATTGCTCTAAAGATTTACACGAAGGGTGCCATCCGGCACAATCCAGAACAAAACGGATACAAACAGACTAAAAACGCGCGGGGACTAAGGGTGTGCTTCGTCTCTGCGAAATTGCAGTGAGTGTCCGAAGCAGTTTCCCACACTTAAGCAGATGTGCTTGATTGCCCATTCCAATTTCCTCCTTGTCATGCGATCTTGTGCAAACTCGGCATCAAACTTTAGCTTCTTTTCGTTCCGAAAAACGCATAAATAAAGAGCCTTTCTTGCAAGAGAAGGTCGCCTCACTCTCCTTCTAGTGTTCCTAGGCCAGGCGGTTGGACACGTTTAGGCGATAAAGGTTATTCCTCGCAACAACATTGTTGTACCCTTCAAGGGGCTGGAGGCTTTGCTATTGCTTCGCCTCTGCGGGACGCTTTGTTAGCCTTATCCATCCTTTTTATGCACCACTTGAGCATTTTGAGTGGTCGATTAAAAAAATAAACTGCAAAGCGCGGACCGACGCCCTCAGAATTCACGGTTTCGAGGAACCACCGGCCCTGGTACTCGGGATCTCAGCGCTCGTCCTAGTACCCGAACAAGCTCCCCGGTCCTATTGCATCCGGGACGAGGTTTGCGAACTGCTTCGTCGTACCCTCGCTTTGCAGCATTCTGTGTGTTTTTTTTGCAGGAAACACTTTGTTTACAACCTCCGATGACTCTCTTCGCGTTGTTCTTCGTCGTCGGCACACGCCGCTCTCTCGCTGGCCTGTTGTGCGCCGCCGTGCGGAACACTTGTCGAGCGGACCGTTCACTTCCGCCCGACGACGGCGGCCGCATTTGCGTCAATCGCGATCCTTGGCTCGTCGGGAGCGCACATTTCCCGACGATTTCCCCGCAGTCTGAACATGCTGCACGGGCCGTGCAATGACACCATTACTCATTCATTGCACTCTTTACCCGAGGCCGACGTGCTTCCGCCAATGATTGCTTGCCCCACTTCCTCTTGGTTCCTCGTTCGAGCGACGTGACTCACTTTTGCTCTCGTAAGCCGGGGATTAAGATTGCCGGGTCTTTCGAATGATTCTTACGAATGCCTGGATCTTTGCTCGTCTAAATAACAATAACGTTTTGCGTTGCATCCCACTCCGCTATCGGTTGGACATGCTTCAGAAATACCGCCTTGCATTCGCTGATTACCGCCTGGCACCCATAACTTGTGTGAGGTTTAGCTAAGGGCGGCTATGAAACAGACGCGCACTGACATTGACTGTCACTGCTTTTCCTCTCAAGGAACATCATCATGGTTGGAGGATAAGCTTTGTTTAGCAAGCTAGTCGCGTGTCGCTAGCAGCGTATTTTAAACAATAAAATTTATCTATTCGAGTGCTTTATCCGTTAGAGATTATGCCAAGAAAGTACCTTCTAGGAGCTTTATGTTGCATTTCTTGCCATGCACGGTCTAATACAAAGCCTCAACAGCACGTCCTTTATGTACAGAATTCTTCTTAAGCTTAAGTTACAAGCATTGGCATGTTTTCTAGACGGCCTGAGAGTTCGTACCGGCAGACCACATTCTGTCAGATAAATTTATCTGACGTTCTAACCGTTTCTTGCATGTCTAGCCGTTTCCGACACCTTTATAATCCCGTCGTGTCTCTTACTAGACCCTGATTTTTAAAGCAGAGGGCCCATAAAAGAGTGATTGTTGAAAATATTCCCGGTACGAACTAAACGTTTAATGGCGATGTTCCCTTCGTGAAGTATATCTGGGAGGTTACTTCCGCCTACACAACTAAGTGTGCCTCTGTAGTTCTTGGTAAAACGAGGTACTTCTTTCCTTTTTCCGAGCCACAACTTCGGGCCCAGCTCTAGCACTCTTGAACCATCCGCCACTACCATACTTTTTGATGCCGTTGTGTGCTTACTAGACTCTTGCGAGAGCTGAGAGACCTTGCCGAACTTTTTGTCCCCATACCACTTTGTTTTTCCCACTTCTGAGGGCGTTGAATTTCGGAACCCCGCGTTGCGCTTCGAAGATCATCTCATTTACTCCCGGCTTCTTTTAGTGGGGCGTCTTCAAGCTGTTTCTGCCGCGACGCATGCTGACATCCTCGAGCCGAGAGTTCCCTCCCTAACTCACCCCACCGTCTGCGCCTGTCACATCAAAGCGAACGGCGGCCGAACCGAACGGCGAACGTCTTCAAAGCCGAGGGTGTACTTTTCACTGCCACCGTTGCCACACCGACGTCTAACCTCAGCCAGTCGTCTTGCGGAGCAGTTGGCACACTTGATCCGAGAAAGAAAGGTAATCGCATGGGGCAAAAAAGTTGTGACTGAACGTGATCGATGAGGTGGTTTTTGAAAGGGTAGAAGGGCCAAGAAAGGGCTTTGATCGAGGGATCGAAGGCTCTCCTTGGAGTTCGGTTTGCAGCAAACTCGTTTTAAGCGACTTATTTTGTGTGAACTCTAAAGTGAAAACGCCCTTGGATGTGCGAGTTCTGAATTTTTTTCTTGCCCAGGTATAGGAATTCTACAAATAGCGACAAAATCCGGCGGCGACTTGGTCATTCCCGAATTTACGAACCCTCTCCGGAGGGGGCAAAGTGGCGAGTTCCGCTAACCTGTCCGTCTCCTTTGAGAATTTTTGGAGCGCATGCAAGCTTTGTTGTCTTTAGACCCATCTATAGGACTGCCATTAGGTTTTTCGTGAATTTAAGCATAAAGAACTAGACATTAAGTCGTCGTGGAGGCCCAGTTCAACGCTTACATGGCTGGTCTCCGTTTAAGACGTTTGATCTGATTCCCGGCTTCCCTTCAAAAACTATGCAGTCACTGCTTGCTTGGGTCATGGAACATGTAAATCTTTGAGCCCTGCAGCAAGCAATCTTTGGACCAGTCTTTTCGCTTCAAGAAGTTGTCAGTCTCAGTGTTGCCTCAACCCTATGATCCCATTGCCACCTTTCGCATCCCGCGGAATTACATTGCTTGATGGGCCCATTAACCCGGGCCCATCATCAGTCCTGGTGGTGGAACACCTGTCGTAAACAAAGTAACACAACACGGCTCTCTGACGTGAGCGGCGTGTCAGCCGCCGATGGCGAACCGGGTCGGGTTACGTGTAAAAAGCGCCTGACTCGTCGCATGTGTCGAACGTGAAGGGCAAAGAGTACAGGCGGATTGATCAATTGAGACTTTCGTAGGATGAGGAAAGCCGGGAGTGTCTGGGTTGCCCGGGTTGCAAAAGCAAGGATCAAGTCTAAAGTGCAAGCGACGCGTTCCGCGGAAGTAGCGAATGTTGTCAGTGGTCTGGCGACGGCACTTTAGTTAGACGCGTCGGGACTTTTGTTTGTTTCAGCCTTCATTCAAACGTGGAAGGCGTCGCTAGCCTTAAGGAACGGGAAAGCCTAAGCCCTAGCTATGCCCTAGAGCGCGAATTTGTGCGTTGTTGGTCACTTCACTCGAGCCGGGTCGCGTGAACTCTATTCGTGCCCTTACGCTTTCCACGACTGAACGCTCTATAAATTCTGCGAGCTCCAGCGCGGCTTAGCGGGTCGGTTTTGCTCACGGTTGTTCACCAGGGTGGGAGAGATTTGTCCAAAAAGGCCTATGTGATGCTCATATTAGGTAGCGCATTGACGTTGTAAGGGTCCCACAAATGTCCCGGTACCGTCTACCATTGATTACGCTCGCGCTAGGGGAACGTCCAGAAATTATGTTAGCATAACTAAGCCGATTTTTTACCCCCCCCTTGTTAACAGTTGTTAACAGTCGCTCGACCCCCCCCCTTGTTAGCCAACTAAAATTTTTAGGTCGTTTTACCTAGTGTGAATTCCGGAATTTCAACGGTTTGCGTTTGCCAGCATGGGGAACGAAAATTGGACGCAGAATAACGTCATAAAAATGGCCCGCCGCAGGCGATACCAACGCAATTTTAGGGTTAAAATTGCTCATAACAAGCGAAAAATTCGCTTGTCGGCGCCTGCGGCGGGCATTTTTTCGCCGCCTACTGTTAACGTTAACACCCCCTTGACCCCCTCCCTCCCCCTTGTTAGCAAGGGTTAACAAATCGCTGACCCCCCTCCCCCATGTTATGCTAACATAATTTCTGGACGCTCCCTAGTCCTGCTCTTTCTCTCACAGCCATAGGGATCAAATTTGTCACGTTTTTCCTGTCATCCACTTAAGCGCGTAAACAAGACGTTAGAAGAGAAACTCGGGATGGGGCACGGTATCGAAGCCTACCCCTTTTGCCAGCCTACCTCTCTCTTGAGGCGTGTTAGCCGTAAACCGTTCGTAGACTGACATGAATTCTCTACTTAAAATATTGCCAATCAAATCCTAACACGCAACATATTTCAGAATGCAGCTGACGCCGCTCGGCTCCGAGTGGGAGGCGGTGATCGCCGCGACGCTGATGTTCCTCGTCGGCGGGATCGTCAGCTTCATCTGCTGCTTCGGCGTCACGCACACGTACATGTTCTACAAGCGGCGGATTCTGCGGCGCAAGCGACGCGGCGAGAAGGCCTCCGACGACGACTTCAAGTACGTCATCATGGACGAGCCCGAGGTGGTCATCGTGGAGCAGCAGAAGCCCGTCAGGCAGGTCCCGCCTCCACTTCAGCCGAAAGAGATGAAGAAGGGGGAGCGACCACCGCCGGAGTCGCCCACCGGCTCGACGGCGTCCTCGTCAACTGAGTCCACTACGGCCGCTTAGGCAGCTCAATCTGAGTACAATATTGCTATGCCGGTAGTGCCCTGTACGCTTCATTGTACTTTCTCTTACCTAGTACCTATGTACCTATGTCTCCTGGGTAGAGGTCCGACAAATGTAAGGAGAACGGTGCGCGACTTACCACTATGAAGCATCGGCTTAGCGGTCTCTAGATGGCTGGCACGGGTTTGGGTCGGGTAGACGCTCATAATCCCAGTCCCGGCTGGCCCAAATGGCCTCTAGGCCTAGTTGACACGGATGCTATCCGGATTGATTCTTACCAGGCCCGAATTCTATAGTTTTTGGCGCAAATCGCGCTATTTTGTAACCTGCCAAGAAAGAACAGCGCTCGGGTCCCGGCTCGGGACCCGTCATTTGATGAACCAACCGCAAAAGCTTCGTCTTCCGTCCACACATTATTTGCAATCCGCTCTCATTCTCACATGGGCCGTTGGTTTCTTCCACGCTTCATTTGTTTGACTTATCACTCCTTTGTGTAGTCACTTGTTATTGGTGCATGCTTGTCCTCATGCTGTATAGAATGCTCTCTCTTTACACTACGCAAGATCTCAGACGATGCCAAAAATGGAATTAAAATACGCTTCATTCTCTGCTACAACTTGGACATCGTGTCGAACCTAACGCGCAGTCATCACATCAGCGAAGTGCAAAGAGGTGCAACCCCGAGTCAAGCCGTGGTGCCGAGCCGAGCAATGATGCTGCGCTCATAGCTCTGCTCCACGGCACAGGGGTGTCACTACGGCTCGGACCACGCGACGGGTGGGGGTTCGCCACGGCACCCGTGGAGCCGGTATTGCAAAGTCAGATGCCGATATTCCGAGACGTCTCTTGCCGCTACAACCATGCATATTTACCTACGCAGCTTACCTGCGTTCGCCAGAAGCTTGAGATACTTTGCTTCATTTATGTACAAACGATCATAAATAACGTTACATTTGAGCTCACAGCACATGCCAATATGACTATGCCAAAACTTGAGGTGCACTTCCGTCTATCATCTCCCTCCAAATAACTGACTGAGGAACGAGCCAGCGCCGCCGCCGGACGACTCGTCCCTGGCCGCCGGTTGGGCGCCACTCCTCGTCAGCGCGGCCATGATCGCCTGGATGTTGGAGCCCTGCTGCGCACTCCCGTACCTCGACGCCGAGGAGCCGTAGGACTCGTCGTAGGACGGCGAGAAGAAGTTCGATCCGGACGATGCTGCGGACGACGTCGCAGATGGGCCGCCGCCGCCGAGGGATGAGCCTGCATGGCGTAGAATTAGACTAGGGAGATGCAGCAAAAAATCTAATGCATGTGATGCCTCCTCTGCAGGAAAGAGGGCTTCACGCGTAATGTAGCATGGTGGAATTCCCATAAACCTGCTCGCGGCAAAATGCTTGCAACACGCCATGCTTTCTGCATGCATGCCAGCGCTGGTGATTCGGATTCGTAAATTCGTTCGTTTTGCTTCGGATTTGGATCCGGTTTCCAAAAATTGGACCGAATTTCCGAACTTTTGTGTAGCAGTCCAGTTTGGAATCAATGGACCCGTACTGCACGTAATAATCGCAAAAAAGTCGCAAAAATACGAGTGGGGATGACTCGAATGGGGGTCGAGCTACTTCAGCCGATCGCGAACGCTTTCAAGACCGTTCCAGATCGTCGTGAATCAGTTGCTGCCGTTCTTCCCAATTTAATAGCTGCTTCGAAAATTCGGATTCGGAAATTCGGTCGTTTTGCTTCGGATTCGGATTCGGTTATTTTTTGGAACGTCCTCAGCCCTGATGCATGCGTGCCGTTATGCGTACCAAACGGTACCGCATGCATTAGAACTCAGCGTGCATAATTTGACATAAATTCGACCGCATTCAGGCGTGCTCGGATGCTTTCTGTCTTAGCATGCATGGTGGGCATGTATCCATGCCTACATCACGTCATGCATGTATGCCATGCGTCCGTCATGCGGGGAGCAGCGCAAGCATTTACATGTGACGCACAAAGCCTAGAATCTCAAGCGAGTATACTCAACGTCCACGAAGTACCACTAGCCGTATGCTGCGGGAGACTGATTTAAATGACGGACTGTCGACATGGGCACGAATTCGAACGTGGTGAACTCGACTTACCGAGGAAGCTCCCCATGAGCGTGTCGATGATTGACCTCGGCCTCGACTGACTGCCCTGTCCAAGCGGCCCGCCGCCATAGCCGGATAAGAGTGACGCCGCCCCACCGCCTCCGGACGAACGCTCATAGTAGCTGGGCTCGAAGTTCGAAACGCCTAAAAAGCGCAGTAGAAACAAGAAAAACGCGGTGACCTAAGGTTCACGACGGCCGACCTTTAGGCCTTAGTGGCTTTAAGCCAGCTATGACAGGCGGCTATTCGGGTCATCGAGCTGAAGTAGGTTCCGTTTTCAGCACCTCTTGGTTCGCTTTATATACTGCTTAATAGGTTCGAATGACAAAGCAAAATCAAGAAATCGGAATTTGAACCANAAAACTCGTCAAAAAATGCACGTTTTGACTTGATTTTTGACCTAATATTTAAGAATGACGTTGGAAACTAAGAGTTAGGCTCTTTTTCTCTTTACTTTTTTCCTTGCGTGGACGGGGGCCTGCGGCCCACGGCCCCGGCCCCCAGCTGACCTCAGGCCCCGGCCCCCGTCTTTCCTCGGGGTCCGGCCCCCGCACAAGATTGCCCACGCGTCATGCGGGGACACATGCAGTTACATGCGAATCATGAAGCATAGAATTTCAAGCGAGTATACTCGACGCCCACGAAGTCCCACTAGCCGTATGCTGCGGGACACCGATTTAAATGACGACTGTCGACATCGTAAGGAATTCAAACGTGGTTAACTCGACTTACCCAGGAAGCTGCCCATGAGAGTGTCGATGATTGACCTCGGCCTCGACTGACTTCCCTTTCCAAGCGGCCCGCCGCCATAGCCGGATAAGAGAGACGCCGCCCCACCGCCTCCGGACGAACGCTCATAATAGCTGGGCTCGAAGTTCGAAACGCCTGAAGAAGCTCAGTAGAGACGAGAAAAATGCGATGACCTAAGGTTCTGGGAGGCCGACCTTTACAGCTCAAGGCTTTGGGCTATTGAATAGCGGCTGTTCGGGCCAGCGAGGTGAAATGTAATTAGTTAAAACGGCTCGAAACTATTTTGGTTAATCGAAAGACGAAACCAAAATTTATCTAAAATCGAAGTTTGAAGCTTCGGAAATTATTTAGCCGCCCAAAGTTGGAATCCGAGGGTCGTTCCCTTTTCAGCATCCCTAGGTTGCTCACTGGAGTCTGGTGCTACAATCTGCCGCAGGCGGGGCTAGATAATGCGACTGGAATCTTAGGATATTGCGAAAATAGGCTCTGAAGGCGGGCGCTTTATATATATTGCTTAATAGGTTCCAACGACAAAGCAAAACCAAAAAATCGGAATTTGATCAATTTTTAGTACGGAATTTTGGTAAAATCCCTTGCTCCTGAGCACCGCGTCCCGACTTTTTCCGTGAGGTTCACGGTTTTTTCCGCCTCAAGCTAAGTGTTCAGCACTCTTTTAGAGTTAAGGCGGATATATGGGAATTGCACGATGGTGCATACCGAGATACCATACCGCGAAGTTGTGGTCGTACGATCTCGCCCAGCACGCCATTGCCTGCGGAGCTGTCTCTCGCTGGTGATGAGCCGCCAGCGTTGTTGATGAAGTTCCCGCCGAGGTTCATTATCTGAGTCGCAAGGCCGTACACTAAAAAGGAGGAAGAGCTGTTGCCGGTTGTCGTTAGCTGCTAGCCAATAAGGACCGGCATGCCCCTCCCAGTAACGTCAAGCCAAAATGATCAACTCCATGCGTGTCGTAGAGCGGTAATTAAGTCCGCACAAAAAGCCGTACTTTGGCGTCCGAGCCAAGAAGATTGTCGAAAATAGGGCCATAATATTGAAGCAAAAATCAAAGTCCAAGTACTGGATTATTGGCAAGGTTTATGCACTTCAAGTGAAAACTAAGCTAAAAGGTTCAAAGAAAAGTAGCCACGACGCAAATGACTTTTGTATGCTGGATGCAGTGTTCGAAAGGTGAACCGTATTAAAAGCCGTAAAGTGCCGTATTTCCGGCAATTTGCAGCCATACTCAAAGCGGACCACCTCTTGTACTGCAAAACCAGATGGCGGTCTACGGCTCCGGGTGACTGCGCCTCATAATGAAAGTCCGGTTGCCGATCCCTACTAGCCAACGGCCGCTAGCAGGACGTACCTTCCGCGAATTTCTTCATGTTCGCCGCGAGGGCGGCTTGGTCCGCGCCATTCTGGCCGAAGGTGAGCGGTAGTAGCGCAGAGACCAAGGCAATTAGGAGTCCATGCCCTGGTCCCAAGCCCATCTGAAAAACCGAATCGAATGTTTCGTAAAACGACAATCATGCTCAGCGCACCATGCATACCGCGATTGCATAAGGCACGACTTATAAAAAAGGAGGTGAGGTGGCGCTATGGACTGAAATGCGCAGACGCTGCTAGTGTCGATGCAGTGAAATACTAGCAACCCAACCAAAGTTCTATGTCCATCCGCGACGAAGAACGCCGTTGAAAACGAGGAGGAATCCGGTCCGGTACAATGCATGGGTGTCTCGGAATTCTGATTCGAATTCACGCTGTTTCCGGCACAATAAAATTTCATGGATGGGTAACTTCTTAAGCACCCAATCAATCCCAACCGTAGATCAACACGTACATCAGGTACCACGAACAAATTGTTCTCGGTTATTGCGAATTATTCCGATTCGAATCCCCACTCTTTGGCTGTGCCGAACAGGGATGGGTTCTTGGATTTTCATTTCAGAATTCTGAATCCAGAATGGCCAAAAACCTCAGAATTCAGAATTTTCAGAATCAGAATTCAGAATTTACCGTTTTTGTTCAGCTGCTCTAGGGGTGGTGTCTATTCGAGGTGCGGGAAGGCACTATTCTTGACCACGCGGGTAGCCTCGCCCCTGCAAGCACGGCCCGCCGCAGGCGACACCAACGAAATTTTAGGCGAAAATCTGGTAAATAGAATGAAAATTTGGTCTGGCGGCGCCTCGGCGGGCTATTTTTACTAGTACAATAGGGTCTCGGAAAGGCTCATTTTACCTAGTGCTTCTTCTGACATTTTGGCCCTTTTTCAGAATTCAGAATTCAGAATGGGCCAAAACGTCAGAATTCAGAATTTTCAGAATCAGAATTCAGAATCAGAACCCATCCCTGGTGCCGAACCCCTATTAAAATGGTGAGTTTCAAATGCGAATCGGTACCAGAAAGCCATATGGAATGCAGCAAGGCTGCCGAGACCCATGATACATGTCCAAGCAATCACTAGAAATCACGTGCCTTAGCATCAGCGTCCGTTAAAGACTCGAAAACAGGATAACGACGGGCTCAAGTCATCCGAGAGGTTTCAAGGTTAACGGTCAATCGTGAGCCGTGAGCAGTGAAGAGATAACCGAGAAGTCTCGCTTCATTGCGGTGGGGCGAATCTTCCCCGCATTACCCACACACGCGGAATTAGCAGCAGCAGCAGCGGATGATCCCGTATTGGGTAGGGGGATGGAACAGGAAAAGCGCGTTATGGAGAAACGAGACCCACACCGCGCTAAGAACCCGCTCTTGGTAGAGAGCGAAAGTGAAGCAGCACGCGTCCGAAAGCGACGGAAGGCGCGATCGCCGCGCCGCAAAGAAGGACGCGATCATCGCGGCGCTGTGCTGCGCTGCGGCGGCGGCCTCTTTTCCACCGATCCGGCGTCGTCGACGACGACCGGCAGTGGACGGAGGTGATGGCGGCGATGGGTCATCTTTGTGGTCAAACTTATTCCGCCTGCAGCGCGGCGGCAGCGCTGCGGCGACGCGATGAATGATTCGATTTCGGACACATTTTTGGCGACGAAGCCGTCGGGGATTTCGCGATCGCATCCCCCACCGCCATCGCATCGCACTTCGGATGCAGCGCTGCTGCGGCGCGGTGGTCACTTTCGCTGCGCGGCTCGCCAACTTTGGAAAACAGCCCGCCGCCGGCTGCCCGCCGTCGCGGTCATCGTCCATTGCTCCCGTCGGCCGCCGCCGCGCCGCGAAAACCTGCTTTCGCGCCTCTCGCGCAGCTGCCAATTTGTTGGCTTGCGACGAGGATGGGAGTGATGATGACATCGATCCGCCCGGCCGTAGTGTCCACACCAAACATACGGGCAGTGACGTCCACAAGCGTAACCAGCACGGGCTTGGCGATTGTTAGTCGGGCAAAAACCACATTCCCCGACGATGACGTAAGCCGCAGCTTACGAGGTTACTGCTTAGACGCCTTTGCTTACCTTGCGTCGTCGGATAAGTGGCATGATAGACGTTTCTTAAAACTAAACAGCGCTGAAACTTAAAAAAACATAACTTCAAAGAGACGGGTAACAAAACTTTCGAAACTGGCGCGCAGCCTTCGAACCTGGTTATCTGTGTAATAACAGTCAACCCTGTGCAACGGGCCTTCAAGTCGAGGCCCGGCCCGGCCCGCGGGCAAAATTTTGAGGCCCGGGCCCGGCCCGGGGCCCGCCGGGCCTTTTTTTCACTGCGGGCCTAGGGTAGGCCCGGCCCGGCCCGGCCCGGCTCAGCAGGCGATACTTGAAAAAGGCGATGTGTCCCCTTACCATGCCTAATTTTTAACCACGCCGAAGTGCCGCGTCGTTATATTGTAGTACGCAAGTAAAATACAGTTATATAAAGGG
>JNEY01001246.1:0-12810 GCA_020875895.1 Aphelenchus avenae
TCCCCCGCTCCTTCGTCTGAACCGAAGTAGAGACCCGCAGACGAATGCATACTACCACACTTCGGACCCATTGTTTACCTGAAAAGGCCTCTGCTCACTCTTAGAGCTACACGTCTACGATAATTCGTAACGAATAATATTAGGGAGATCAGAATGTCCTCATATCAACATATGTTTCGTGCTGTCAAAAAACCTGTCGCAGAATCGCATCATATCCGTGTGATTATGGGTGGCGTATATTATGGTGGAACGTAAACGTAGTAAAGTTAGCAAGGCAATGTTGTTGCAAGGGCAAGCAGGGACGACAATGACGCTTATTGCTTAGTCATGGCATGTGATTGTCTATCGTCTCCTAGCGGCTCAAGGAACCCCTCAACCGGCGATGATGCACAAATGTTGAAGTAGTGCACAACTATTCGTCGCTTACCCGGCGTCGCAGTGATCCCGTACTTTTTCGCGTTGCTCAAGTGTACTCTCAAACTAGTCTATGCTACTGACTTTGTCAATTTACTTTTTTCCATGGTACCTGACTTTACCCTGCTTCGCTTTCCATACCATAATATTACTCAGTAAAAACCTGTCGCCGAACCGGTGTGAGCACTTCAAGCGAGAACGCTATTGAGTCTGCACGGAGGCGTCAATGTCGCTACTTACAACCGCCGTAACCTTTCGACCTTGGCACGAAGGCAAAGAAAAACCACACTCGGCTCACGTTAGGCGAAAAAGTGACGTCGTACGCAAGGAGTTACGAAAAGACCCTAGCGTCAATAACAACCTTAAAGACGGACATTAAATTTTCCGTCAACTTTTGTCCACATTTGCTTCGGCCTCGTTTATGATCCGTAGAAGGAATGTGCCGAGCTTCAGCAACATTTCCGTCAAATTTAGCAC
Source organism: Aphelenchus avenae (assembly GCA_020875895.1). NCBI lineage: Eukaryota > Metazoa > Nematoda > Chromadorea > Rhabditida > Aphelenchidae > Aphelenchus > Aphelenchus avenae. Next base: position 892 of record JNEY01001246.1, read on the forward strand.
TCCTTCGCAAGCGCAATCTGTACGAGTGAGAAGAGGGTAAGCGACGCAAATATTAATTTACCACTGACAAATGTCTGTCCCCCAGTCTCTGGCTAACTAGCCCCGTAAGTCCTGACTAGCCCCGTAAGCATCGTTGTACATCCTGAGATCGATCATTGTGTTGGACGACGTCACAGAATTCAACCGCTCATCATAAGCACCGGCGGGAAGCAAATCGCGCAGCTCGTGAACTACTGAGTAGACGTGCTAGAGGAATTCATATGTTCTTTAAACCTCCAAAAACAAAGAGACTGGACTGTGTTCCAATCGTCGGACGTTGTAGTAATAATCGTGTTGGGCTTTGTTTAGTGGACGGTAGAATTCCCATTTTAGGCTTTTGCTTCGTTTGATAAGCGTGTTCGTTTTCGTACCCAACAAAGTTAACCAAAATAAGCGACGGTAGGAAGCTCTAGGCTAAAGGGACTGTTGGCTGAAGATCTTTAGCGTCGAGAGCACGTTGGGAAAAGATATGTAGGCGCAGACCAAAGGTCTCTAGCCAACTTGCACATTGAGAAGACGCTAATTCTCAGGGTCGACCTCGAGAAGTGAGGGTCCGGCAGTATTTAAGACTTGAGTTCCTGCGACACTAGCTTAGGTCTCGATTCCAGTTCTCGACAAAATCTTTATTGCCACTGTTTGCAATAAAATGTCGACTCTGGAAGAACTCGTCGCCGTGCTGCAAGACGCCGGTAGCGACCCATCACGGCTCGCAACAGCTGCAGAAAACCTCCACAAGCAGATCGACGCCCTCGTCGAACGCAGGGTAAGATATCTTTTTTCCTTTGAAGCAAGTTTTTTTTCAGTATTAACCTTCTTTTAGACCGGCAGTGGATCACGGAAGAGGAAGTGGTCGCAACGGTGCAAGGACTCCCTTCCGAATGAATGCCTGCTTGATGCGCTACGCTTCCTTAGTCGGAACGATCTTGACTGTGTACAGCTAGCTTCCAAGCAACTCAGTGTTCTCGTAAGCCGAAAGGAGTCGTCCGAACCTGTGCTGCGACGAATCGCTACGGCTACGGTCGGAGAGGAGTGCTGGTAAGATACCTCCTAGCGTTTTTGCATGCATCTGCAGAATCAATCGTCCGCACGTCAAATAAACTTAAATAAAATTTATTTTGGATTTAATATGGATACACTTTTCGAGAGAGGAGTAGGGATTAGAGGCTCCCTTCTCGATTGTGATCGCAAACGAGAAGTTGCTATGTTTTCTATAGTTTGGCCCGGGGTCCGAGCTTGCACTTAACCGACTGAAACTCGCGCCTTGATTTAAGATGCTTACTTCGTCGTTATCTGTTAGACTAAGGCCTTGCGCTGTAAGTGCACCCAATCCCCGCTCGAGCCTGGAAATTGACAATGGGGGGATAACCAAAGAAAAAAACGGGAGCGGTGTTTTGTAAACGTTGTCGCCAAAAGACGCGTAGGTGGAATATCACATGCGAATGCTTAGTACGCGTTGGGTTGCTACCAAGCGAGAATCGCTCAAGTTCCGAGCCATAAACATTTAATTTGCAGGCGTGAAGGTTGCAGCACGTGCGAGCTGATCTGGCTCCCAGTTTGCAAGATCAAACTTGACGACGCTTACCCGAAGCGTAGCGTTAAGTCACCAGTCGACCTGAAGCCGTATCTGCGGATGTCATACGTCGAAGAGCTCATACTAAATGAAGAACCGACTGCATGCGACGGCCTGCTTCGGTAAGGGACAAGAGAGCTTCAGCATATCTGTTGGGTTTGTGCCATTCCAGAAGAAACGCTAGGATTGTGAAAAAAGATACGACTCGTTTAGTATGGTACAAAGATTTATTGTTTCGGCTGGTAGCCGTAGCATTAAGACGATATGTTTCTTTTGTTTGTTTCTGTTTCTTTTTTGTTAAGACATTCGAACTTTTTCAAGGGAAAATAACAAACCTACTTCTAGGGTGGAAGGGCCTTATAAATACCTGATACTCACTCCCTTTCGGGTATTCTCTGTCTTGGCATCGAAAAGAGCCGGCCCAGGACCCTAGACGAAGACTATATTACCGAACTTGTATGGTCAAACTAGATTGTTCTACGACGACTCATGCCGCATCGCGCAGCTTGACTTCCCGTCAGCGACAATTCGCGAAGTTGTATTGCAAAGTCGTGACTACCCGGACGCGTCGCTTGGTAAGGCTACTCCTTTGCAAGGACCCCGAAAACGCGTGTGCTAAATTTTAGGTTGCCTTCAGAACCTGCAGCCCGAGTTGCTCAAAATCTCAGGGAACTGGCCTAGAGGGGAGGCCCAGTTCACCCCTGACGATCACTTCCTTCGTCGGGTTGCAAGCAACGGTATAAACCGTCTCGTAATCGACGACTGGTGCTACGATCCGATTCCCACAGAAACGCTTCTCGTTTTCTGCTTCGCAGAACCAGTCGTGAACAAGCGAAAGCGTCACTTGTCGCTCGACCCACGTTCTGCTGACTCTGCGATGAGCAACTTAATGCAGCCGATACGAGTGGTAAGTCTACTGGGCTCTCCGGCAATACCACTAGATGCGACGCCACGATTCAGGGCTATTGCCAAGATTCAGGTTGGTGGCGAGCAGAGTTGGGTCCGGGACCGGGACCTCGCAACCCTGGTGGAGAGTCCCCTTCACGGCTAAAAATGGCCCTGCAGCCGTATCTTTGATTCCTTTCCGTACCGTACTTGCCCGTACGTACCGTACCGCATTCCGTACCGTAAAATATGTTCGCATTATGGTACGCACGAGTAAGTCTTACGGCTGCAAAATAAGCGGTAGAGCAGTAGTTGTTAATTTGCGTGACAGCGACTTGTGAATTGCAGAAGGCCAGCGAGCTAGACAGCGGTCGTGCGTACAACTTCTCCTTCATGATTTCCGGTATCACCACGCTCGATATCGGCGGCCATTCGACGTACGAGTGCGGCGACGGGTCGTACGTCATGAACGACTTTGACAACAAGGTGAAGCTCAAAATCACGCACCGGGCCACGGATGAATTGGAAGTGCACGTGACATGCAGCTCGGCTGCCCGTATCAGCGACATTCACCATTAATGCACCATGCGATCTTGCTCTGATAACACTTTCCTAAATGTTTCCGGACAAACGAACCCAAAACGTCAGTGGGGTTCCTGGTTAATGCATGAAGATGAGCAATTTTGAGTGCAGCCGTTAATTTTTGACTGGAACCGGGACAAAACACAGAATGCGAGCCAACTGAGTGTCGCACTTTTTACGACTGCTGATGAAACATTACCTAGTGCCGTGACGACTACGGTGAGGCTTCTGAAAAATACAACGCTAGACGGATTGTACTTTGTCGAGAGCTAACATTTCGTAAAATGACACTGATTCTTCACTCTCCGGCCGCTCGGTCAACCATCCCATTTGCTTCCTGCGAACGCTTATGAATCGAGTCAGACGAAACAAGACAAAATCAAGACTAAAGGACTGTAACATACATGCTATTGTGTTTCGGTTTCCTGGTGTGTAGTCCGCCAGATATTTGCGTAAAACATTCCCAAATTTTGACGAATTTTTGGACAATTTGGCGGGACTTTTCTAAAATTTCGGCCCTTCGGCCCGAAATTTCGATTGAAAAAAAACGTTCCCCCTCCATTACCCCCCCCCCACCGATATTTGCCCCTAGGTGTCGATTGCTATTACTCGCCGGGAGAGTTATTAGAGCAAATACGGTAGGTCATTTAAACTTGCTAATCGTTTACGTGCCCCAAGACACTGGCCCAAAACCGGTGACACAAAACACTAGCAACCACAAGTAGGCAAGCAAATAAATAACATCCTCACGTTGGCATAAAACCTGTGCTTACCTCAAACCAACCTACCTTCTTCTTACCTTAAACCTGGGCTTTTTGGTTGAAGGCGGAAGCGATGCTGAAAACGCTGACAAATGAAAACGAGGACGAAGAAAACCGGAAACGGAAGGGCACTCAGATCTTTTTTTATGCCGGGGCATGCGAAACATGGTCCGCTACGCTACTCGTTTATCGTTGAATTATTTTTAAAACGTTAGACCTGTCACTCGACATCTTCTGTGATTCATCTCGACCGAAGGTGGCGCTGGTGGAGATCTGCCGCAGAGAGATTCTTTTTCGCGCAAGAAAAGACGCTAATTTGTTCCGCAAAATATGCGTCTCCGTAAAGCTAGCCGGACTGAGTCGATTGCGATGAAGGCCGACGAAATGTAAGCCTAAATGTTGTTCTGGCGGCGGACTGGTTAAGCTTAAAATGGCCATTTTCAGACTGCCAAATCAGCTCGAAAGTTGCAATGGCGCCTCCACCAGCTCTTGTCGGTGTCGGGTCGAGTTGTCGGGAGGGGGGGGGGGTATCGTGCCGAACACTACTCCATAATCAGCATGATTACAGCCCGTCGTGGAGCGTAAGTACGAGCGTTACATCGACCCGATGTACTACTACTATTCGAAGGCAATCGCACCCCCTGGATTTATGACGTGCAGGAACTTGACCTGCTCGATGATTCCTGAAGTCGAGAATGCATACTTGATCATGTTGAATCGGAACTCTTTGCTTCCTCTGCTTTGATGGTGACTTAAAAAAGCGATGAATGTGCTAAATTCTCATAGGTTAGGCAACGGCATCAAGTTGTACAGTGCAGGTTTAACAATTGAAATAACCTTTAAATTTATTAAAAGCGAGATCGTACGCCCTTATTAACATGCTGAGAAATTCATGACACCGTCCGCAGACTATTAAACGGACAAATGTTTCGTTTGCCGACAAATAGTATCTCGCTAAAACCAGACTGATTTCAAAGGGCATGCACTGCTCAATTCAGACCTCGAATGCTTCATTTCGCTGATGGCTTACTAACGCGGGCATTCTTCCAAGTAAGTCGACCCTTAGCTGACTCAGGGAGGTCGGAACTCGCAATTTGACAATTATCATGTGCGTTTAGGTGTTGCCGGAATGTTCAGATCCCAAATGTGGTACTGACTCAGTCCCCTCAGTACTACTGGAGGGGGGGGGGGGGTGCCGATTTTTTCCTTTTTCGGACTTCTCTTTTTGCCGAAGAACGCGGTTTGCACGGTCTTTTCTGCGAATCCGAAGGAAGCACTTTTGACACATGCTGGATGCGAGGCAGACGTTTTTTCGACTTTTTGTAAGTTTCCACTGGAAATATGATCTGCCCGAAAAAAAGTGTCAGATACTCAATAAGGACACTGTTGGTGCAACACGGGCATCATTGCCTCCACACGTTCAGAGTGGTATGCGGACAATGCATAACGCAGTAGTCCTACAGAGAGAAGGGATTTGTTGAATTTTTCAGGTTACAGCACTTTTTCTCAACTCGTATTCCTCAATCCACAAAATATGGACGTGGAACAAACTTGCCCTGTGGTGCAAAATGAGACAAAAAAGTGATGACGCTAAGAGCCTTCCATACGTCAGACGTCTATGAGTCTCTCGGACTAGCTTTTGAAGAATCTAGACACGTCGAAACCTGAACAACGCCCACTTCTTAAACACCGGAGAGCATAGCGAAATCCGTACAGCAGGAGCAACAGGTACATAATCCTCGTTGTTATCCGGAGCACGTCATACAACTTACCACTGGCTGTAGTAGACTTGGACGATACCTCCCCCCGTGCCGTACTGACCCCCCCCCCCCCCTCGTACCGCAGTCCGTACCGTACTGGCCCCCCGTACCGTCCTCCGTCCCGTACCAGTACGGCGCAGTACGGTACGGTACCGTACGGAGTACAGCGCCGTAATGAGGTCTTGCCGTACCGTACTCCGTACCGTAGAATACGGTACGCAGTACGGTACGGCCCGTACCACGGTACGGTCGTCCAAGTCTAGGCTTTAGTCGTACTTCCTGAATCCGGAATAGGCCCTAGTAGTCTTGAGAATGTGCTCCAGAAACTTCCGACAAGCACCGACCTTGGTTGTGTAACGCTTAAGGAAGCTAATAAAAACCTGACCTGCATTTTCGCTGCATAAGGCGCCTCGTGCATTCGTAATACAACGGTTCGTTGGAAGACATTTATTCTGAAGCACCGCACATGAACGAACACCTCAACGAGGACGCTAAGCATTTTCGTAGGGTTTGTATAAGGATGATGGTTGCGTCTCGTAGAAGGGCTTACTTTACTCAGTTGCTAAAGTAGGGATTTTACGATCCGCTCGGAGCCAACCGTGGAACAACCAAGATTCGTCACTATCAGCAGTGGGCCGAAATGATTCACTTGACGTTGGACGTAGAAGGGGGTGCCCCGAAAGGCCTGAACAAAGCGGGCGCTATAGGCTCTTGGTTTGCTTCGTTTTGAGCACGATTGAGCAGCCGAATTCTCTGCATACTTATCGGTTTTTTGTAGCATTAAAATACTCATTCACTGTGGATATATACCCATTTACGAAAACTACAAGTTCACGCATTTCAGTTATTGCTAGTTCGGCACAAAGCCTGCAAATGCGCCGTTGACGTGAACGTGAGGAGTTGCTGCAACATATTCGGCAACCAAAAAAAAGGGGGGGGCTAAAGTGAGTTTTTCTTAACTGGCGCTATCTGATATCTTAGAGGTGATGCCCACAACTTCAGGCTTCGGAACTGATTTTGCCGAAAAAATATCGACATCGGAATTATCACATAAATGTATAAATGTAATCAATAACGCAGTACAGACGTATACTAGACACGGCGTCAGCTCAACGTTTCCTGCGGACAAAGTACGATGTGCCTCGACGTTAAGTGCGTCACCCAAAGTACCTCTAGCACAATCATTCGACGTCAAAACCTGCAGCGTGTTCACTTCCTTGTTGCACTTCCATCAAACTGCACCCAAAAGGAAGTGCTAAGGAACGGTGTCGACAGCGTCTGCCCATTTAGGCACCACGATTTGCGCGTAATCAACTTAGAGGCGTCACAAGTAGTGTTTCGCTGAACTGTCAAGTTCACTGAAATCCAGTGAATGAACTAAACTTGAGTTCGAGTACAGTTCATCGAGAGAAATCCCGGTTCATTGGAAACACTAGTCATAAGAATGGAAGCATATTCTTAAATGCGGGGTGGACGCGGTCGCTGGCTTCTAGCCGCCCGGAAAATGGTGCTATGACGTAGCGAGGTTCAGTTTTGGATTCAGAACAGGGCAAAAAAATCGAAACCCGGTCGGACAACAAAACGCGCAGTAATTCCCGCCACAGCAAATGCGCCAACAAAGTACATTGCAAATACCAATGTACATAAAAACCTGTCTTTCGTAGAAGGCCAGCAGCTCCTGACAATGTGAACGGATGAACCGTGAAGTTTACTATACAGTTGTCTAACGAAAGTTAGCTCGCTTACGTAGTGACCTTTCGCTTTGAGATAGTACAGGGAGTTTAGAAAATACGTCGGCCGAACGAACGTAGAGAGGGAATGTGTGCGCCCCAATGGAGTGGGAGTAACTTTTGAAAACTTTACTCTACTGAATGCAATGCCTTGCATGATATACTCGGAATTTCGACCGTTGACCTCTGTCATCATGTACTCTTTCGCCATTCCGTCATTGTTCTCTTTCAGTCTAATTTCAGAGTAAGTGCTTAATCCACTGCTATGGTGCGCGAAGATGACCTCAACAGAAAGCTTCATGATGCACTTTTCCGAGGCCTATGAGCTTGCAAGCAGGAGAAGGTACGCAAAGCAGAGAAGAGGACAAATGTTTCAAGAACAAACTAACATCATGTCCCCCCTCCCGGCTTGAAGAACGTAACCATAACAAATGTTTGATGTATGTTTACCGGGTTTTCAGGCTTTGACAGGGCTGACCGATGATTCCAGCGTTAGGATGGTACGTTTCCATGTCGTTCTGAGCGGCGACATTAAGCCCATCAAAAATTAACATCAACGTTTGCTCACAACACGTCTATTCGTAGACGTCGGGCAGTTAAAACTGCTATATTTGTTGCTTAGACACTCTTATTAGGTATGCGAAAAAAAACATGTCCTAAAACCTTAAAAAAACAAAAAAAAGTCTTTGACTGTACGGTCTTCGTTTGTCAAAAGAGGACACAACGCGTGTTTACTAGTCCGAATATCTTGGACGTGCCGACCTAGGCCAAAAGCTCAGACAGAAGCGCCAAGGGTTATAGATCATTGGACGCATGCCCGGATCGTGTTAAAAAGCACCTGAATTCAAGTTTTAGGTAGTTTACAGGTTTTAGGCGCAGTTCAGGCACTCTTTTTGGGCCGCCTTCAGAAGCAACTTTAGCCCATCTTGTCAAATTTGTATTGGGGATTCTAAGACGCACTTGCAGAGTGTCGATAGAATCAGCTTTCATGTAAAGTGTGGGACAGGTATTAATGTTTTGCCGCCATGCTCGCCGACGGTTCTGGCAGTGCTTGAAGGATCTAACGTGTTCAGCCATATTAGCTGGACTCCGCTAAACTGTTCATAATCCGCCTTGCTGGCACAGTCGAAAGCATGAAGACACATGAAAGAAAGAGAGATCCAAGAGACGGTGGCCCATAATGGCAAGCGACAGGTGGTTTGCAGATCTTTACAACAGTCCATGCAAAATAACAATACGACGACAGTGGCACTAAACGCTCCACCGTTATTCGACGTCAGTGCGTCTCTTCGTGTAGCTTTCGTCTGACCTAATGACTCGTATGACCAAAACCTATATGCGCTCACTCTTCGCTCAATCCTCTTGCGGGGTCGAAAACATAATTTGTTCCCCCACAATTTTCTCAAACAAATTTGAAACATTTTTGTAGATATTTGCTACTCACTAGAAGTATCGTTAACAAGATCAAGACGTTTCTCAGTGCCGTATAACGCTTAGCTGAGCTGTGAGTTCAGCCAGTCAGCTCAGCTCAGCCGTTGTTGTCGCAGCCGGCATGTGTAGTACAGTGAGAAAGCATAGGAAGCCAAGGAAACGGGGAAGCAACGGTATGGCGCATTACGGAACCGTCCGATTGGTGGGAACTGCTTCCGTAGGACCATGGACTAGGGCTGGGGAAACTTCGGGTTCGATTCGGTGTTTTTTCCCGCTTCGGCCTTCGGCTTCGGTTTTAAATTTTAACTTCGATTCGTCTTCGGTCCCGGAGCCTATGGGTCCCCACCCTACTGTAGACACAATTTATAAAACAGGACCCGGATGACGCTACCCGTCTCTCGTGCATCCTACATCAGTACGTCTCACAGTATCGCTCTTACAGAATCTTTGTGATGCCAAAACCTGTGTGAACCCATTTCTTGCAGCTACTGCAGTGGTAAGCAAAGGTTTGAACGAAAGCTGTGGACGGCCACTGTGCATGGCGGAATGTATCAAATAAAACAGTGAGGCACGACAGCATGCTATGGACATTGACGGTTTCGTTGCCCAGTATCTCAAGTAGGTATACCTATTCCTTCTTTGGGCACTCAACGCAAAATGACAAGCTGTAGCGTCATTCAACGTAGAATTACGAGGAAGCAAATGCAAAAAAGCAAGGCTCTGAAAGGGTACCACGAGCGAAATAAGTCGACGTTGTGCTCTAAAATGGGCATGTCTATAAGTTCATTTTCCGGAAACTTGTCGAGTGAAAACCTGTGTGATTCCCGCTTCTTGTACTTCTCGTATTAGCGGAGAACTGCAGTAAAGACAATCCTCAAGAGAAATGCAGTTGAACAACCACTGCACATGGCAGAATGCATGGAACTAAGCGACAAGGTGCAAATGCGCACAATGCGCATCGTGGGCAGCATCAGTCATTTTCCTCAAGTAAGCATTCTCCACATGATAACCAAACGTATGCGGAACTTTAGCGCGAATTGACGTGGAGCAAGTTGCTGGGAAACTCATGAAAAAATGTGACACATTAGTCGTTGAAAATACGACACGCAAAATAAATCCGGTGGTTGGTTCTAAAATGGACGCTTCGACAAGTTCACAGCGCAACGGAACGCGCGACTGACAGCGCAGCGGCTTAAGCGACGCGTCTTCCGCGCTTGACCAGCGTCGCGCACGACGCGTATCGGCTAAGACGCGAACCGTGTTCGAGCATGCGCTTTGAGTCAGCCAGCGTCGGCCGACGGAATGCGCGGTGATACTCAATCGGAGTACTAGCGAACGCTTCGCTTCAGCGGCGTATCAGCGACGACATCTATGAGAACACCGCGACACGCATCTTCCTCGAGCCGGCCGTCGGCGTCCGCAAGTGGACTTCGATGATCTATGAAAAGCTTTCAGTGCTTGCGAACTTTGTAAATGCTACAAACGTTTGGCACAAACTATTACTGATTTGTCTGTTATCCGCCAGAAAAAAAACTGTCAAAGCTAAGAAGTAGTTTCTGTCACGGACCTTAAGTTAATGGGCAAACAAAAAGACAGTACAACTCTCCGACATCATCAGAAAACGAGGCTGGAAATTCTAAAAATCAAACCGAGACCATCAAAAAGCATCGAGTGTCTTGGAAAACCGAGACCGAGGCCCAACCCCGTGAGGAAACTTTTGACGTTTTGGCGTTTCAGTGATGTACTCAAACAACGACCGCAGATACCGACGTCTACTTACCAGCCCTAGGCAAGCGGGTCTAGCGAGGACTTTAGGGGGGGGCTAAGAAAATTGACAAAATTATCTAATTTTCAACTATTTGTTGTCAAATAAGCCGAAAATCGCTGTGCCAGAGCCTGCAGAAAACTACGTTTAGGTAAGCGAAAATGTACAAGCAAAAATCCGACCTGTAGAAAGATACCAACGGGGGTAAAGGCATTCCTTGGTTCGTACCTGCACTCTGACGTTTGCTGGAAGGGACCTGAGTCTGATCATCCGCGAGGTGCGGCAGGCCTTGATTCGAAGGCATGTGGCCAGATTCGCACTTATGGAACAGCCTACGCATCGGGTTTCGGATAAAACTGAAGGTCAGCACCCGTAGACCTAGACGACCGTACCGTTCTCCGTACCGTACCGTACTCCGTGCTGTACCGTACTCCGTACCGTACTGCGTACTGTACTCTACCGTACGGAATCCGGTACGGAGGTCACGCTCAGTACGGAGTACGGTACGGCATGATTTTCTTGCTAAAAATGCACTAGTACGGCAGTACGGTACGGCCGTACCGTATTATACGGTACGGAGTACTGTCAGTACGGTACGGGTGAAGATCCACTACGGCTGTACGGTGCGGCTTTGTTTTTCGGGTACTTTATAACGAGTACGGCCGTACAGGGGCCGCACCGTACCGTACAGTATTGCCGTACTGTCGGTACGGCAGTACGGTACCGGGTGACCAGTACGGTACGGCAGTACGATCTTTAGGTTTGCCGATCTTTTTAGATTCGATTGCCGCGAATCTTGCTTACGTGGTCCCGGTCTTGGATGGACACTAGAGATCGACATTGACCACGCGTACCGTAGCCGTACCCGTATTTTACGACTACTACGGCCCGTAAAAAGGCTGAAATTGCAGCCGTACCGTAAAGCCGTACTTCCCGACCACCCCCCGTACCGTAGCCGTACCCGTATTTTACGGCTACGGCTACGGGTACGGCCCGTAGTACCGTACGGGTGTCGATCTCTAATGGACACGTCGACGGACCCACTAGCGCCTGATCACATTCTGCACATCTGGTGACACAAAGAGCCACAATGGACCCGGGATCGTGAGTGATGCTAATAAGACGACTGTGAGTTGCTGATAAGCGCCAAAACTGAGCGCGATCTACGCCACTTTGCTTTCTTGGCCTGGGTAATGGCAGAAATTCGGAGCGGTACTTAAGAACGAGTCACACGAGCGAATCTCATTCGCCCGGATGTTGTCCGCAATTTTTCTCCTGGTCCTCGGCGCGGCGGTATGCCACGTCGACGGCAAGGGAGTGCGTGTGCCGCTCTCGTCGATAACGGTGGAGTTCTGTCCTTGGGGTTTGGTTGGCTGCGAGCGGCCAGGAGAACATA
>JNEY01001248.1:9330-23205 GCA_020875895.1 Aphelenchus avenae
CTCTATTCAAGGCTGGGGCTCTATTTTTCATAAGGTCTCTCCGGGGGGGGCTCTATTCGAGGGGGGGGGGCTCTATTCGAAAAAATACGGTAGTTGAATATGCCGAAAACACTTACTCCCAGTATTTAAGCAGCTCCCTTCGTCCTTCGTAAAGATGTGGTCCGGGTCGAATGGCAGCAGATTTAGCGGTACCGTTCGATTCCTCCTAAAATAAGAGACAAAACTCCTTAGAACAACGAATTACCAGCGTACCCCGATGGGAAGCTCCGCAGGGTTACCATCGCAATGCGTGTACTCGTCGAGGTGAGCACAAGCAGGCGACTTGACGCTCTTCCAGAAGTCGGGCTTGGCACAGTCCGGCAGGTCGGGTAGCACTGCCTCCGCTCCGGGAACAAGCAAAGGCAGAACCAGAACAACAAATAAAAGGAACAAAGACATGTTGAAAGCGCTGGTCCACGTAGAAGAGATAAGCACTTCGGCGAATGCGCTGGCGCTTATCTCGATGTATTGAACAGAATGGGCTAGCGCAGTATTATAAACAAAACGTGTTTGTACTTAGGGTTGAGACACAGCTTGGACTCAGGGCATCAGGTCAGGTCAAAGTTTCAGGGCATGCCCTGCAGGTCACGTCAAGCGGAAATCGGTGCTGGATTCTTTATTTCTCTGGCCGTCTTTTTGTCTTCAGACTCTTTTTCTCGTTGTTTTCACTTTAATGGTGCTTTTACATGCATTATTCTTGCTTTGGGAGTGCAATAATTGCGTTTTGCGGGTTTAAGATCATGTAATAGTGTTCTAGACGATGTGCTCAGGGCAACAGGTCAGGTCAAATTCTCAGGGCATGCCCTGCAGGTCAGGTCAAGCCAAAAACTAGGGTCGTCCAGGGCATCAGGTCAGATCAAAATTTCAGGGCATACCCTGCAGGCAAAGAAGATTCAGGGCATCAGGGCAAAAAAACCTGACCTCAACCCTATTTGTATTCGATGTGCGTGCGCTGGTAGCTTCGTCCAAGAGCCCCCAAGGGGCAATATAATTTCGCGGAAACTATGCGCAAACTCCATGTAGGTTCTGGCGGCTTAGAACTTGAATGTTTACCTAAACGTCGGTCGATAGGTGCGTAGAATCATGCTGGGTCCTACGCGAGAGGTGCGTCTCACGCAAAATTGACATCACATCGGCGTCCACTTCCTCCTCAAGTTGCTCGTGGAACGGAAGTACACAAAGTAGCATCATTTGAACTGGTGATGCTATTGGGTCGTGCTTGTTTGTCGTCTAGTAAAGTCAAACTTAAGTCGACGACATATCTAATTATGCCTGGATCGACGAGTGTACTGGTGTGACGAGAAAAGTTCATGGGCGTGTCGCCGCAGTTACATCCGTAGGGCGTGGACCCACACGACTCGTAGCTATGCTTGACGGCTGATTAACGACTGGCGTGGCACCTCGGATCAGGGCACGTTCGTGGTGTTCTGGTTTGCACGTTGTTTGTTCAACGCGCTTTCGCGGCACACCACGCATTTTCCTCCCACATTTGCGTCATATTCCACAAGAAGTCGTCACGCTGTTATCTTCGTCTAGGATTATGCTCCTTTTTTTGCTCTTGAACTATTGCGGCTTTTCTAGTCCCACTTCCCGACTAAAGTTAGTACGTCATGATGCTCCTGGACGTCTTGCGAGACATCTGCTGGTGCTTGCGGCGTGAAGATTTGGAGGCTTTCCTGATCGCCGACAAAGCACATTCGACCTTCATCGACAGCAACTTCCAAAAGAAGGGACCCCGTCGGCTCGTTCCTTTCGCCGATCTTACAGACAGTAACAGAGTTCATGGAGGTGGCTTCCGTGCCGAGTCAAACGATGAAGAGAAAAGTCCAAGTAGCGTCGAGGCATTTTCATGGTTCCTCAGGAACACATTCGTCGAGCGATTATCTCTGAACTACGATGTATTAAACGAGACGTCGGCTGGTGCACTGAAAGCTTGAAGGACGCCTACGAACTGGACTCTCCTGAACTCGTGTAAGTTCCGGTCACAAGCTAACGTGGCGTTGCTGGCTTTTATTCTAAAGAACGCTTACACCATTAATACGAATCAAGTAGATAAAGTGCAAGCGCAAAAAGCGAATTTATATCGCTGTTTTTTTATCGTATCTGTTTTATTAGGGCCCTTTTAAATGTCCCGGCTAGCCTACTTCCATGAAGTTAATCACTGCTTACAACTTACCGTATCCATACAACCCTAATCGAGAGGCGTCTTTCCGGGACGGAAAAATTTTGAGCTACGCCTTTGAATTTGGTATCATTCTTTAGCCCTTGAAAAACTAAGAAACAAGTTTAAGTTTCACTTGAGTGCGTTGCGATTTCGAATTTTTACGATTTTTTGAAAACTCGAAATTTTGCCTTTTTTATCGATCTTTTGCAGCTTTCGATTTTTAAACACACGAGAATTTCATGCTACCCCACGAGTTTGGTATCATTCGATAGCCCTTGAAATACTACATATCAGGTTTAAGGTTCCGCCTGAACACTTGTCGATTCCGAATTTTTACAATTTTTTTGTAAATTGGAAATTCGTGATTTTTTGGACATTTTTTTGCGTTTCGCATTTTAGATACGCCGAAGTTTCTCGGTACCCCTTCGAGTTTCGTGTCATTCGATAGCCCTTTAAAAACTGTAGAAGAACTTCNGAAGTTCGATCCTACAGAGCGGAACTCCGCTCCGTTGGACCTTACTTTGCACCTCCTTGCTCACCACGCCGTCATCAAAGAATCGTCAGCCACGACAAAAGTACGCCACGTCTTCGACGGCAGTGCTCATCTGCCCGGGAAGCCATCCATCAACGACTCGCTTTACCGCGGGCCCGTTCTTCTACCCAAGATGGCGTCGATTCTCATCCGGACCCGGCTATCGCAGCTCCTGCTGATAGCTGACATCGCCAAAGCTTTCCACCAGGTCTCCCTCCATCCAGATGACCGCTCCGCCTGCGCCTTCCTGTGGCTCAAGGATCCTCTGAAGGAGCCGACGGACGACAACCTCATCTACTATCGCTTCCGAAGGGTCCCCTTCGGCCTGAAGCCGTCTCCGTTCCTGCTCGGTGCAACCATCGAGATGCACCTCAACAAGATCGGAACGCCGCTCGCCAAGGAGATCTGGTCAAGCTGCTACGTGGACAATGTCATCCTCGGAGCTGACACTTTGGAAGAAGCTCTCGAGAAGTACCACCTCTCCAAGGAGTACTTCGCCTCGGCCAAGATGATACTGCGACAATTTGCGAGCAACTGCTCACAATTCAACGCACAGCTGCCACCTGAGGATGCTGCGGAACTCCGCAACCTTATGAACCTCGGCTATGAGTGGGATGTCGCTAGCGACTGCTGGCGCATTTCCCTCGCAGCCAAGGCAGCCAAAGGCAAACCGAAAGGTCGCCAACGCCGCAGACCCGCCGAAGTCGGAGTCCTTACCAAGCGACAGATGCTACAGCGCCTCGCTCGGATAACCGACCCCATCGGCTACCTTCAACCAACTCTGCTCCCGGTCAAGCTCGCCATTCAGGAAGCTTGGAAGGTCGACGCTGACTGGAACGACGAACCGGTCCCGGCTGCACTCCTAGAACTCTGGGAGGAAGCCACTAAGGACTTCAACGCGACAACCATCGAGATTCCCCGCCGCATCTCCTCCACCAGGATCGAGTGGCTGGAAGTTCACATCTACGTCGACGCGTCGAAGGAAGCTTACGGGTTCGCCACCTACCTGCGAGTTCCAGCAGAAGGGCATTACTCGACTTCGCTCGTCTTCAGCCGCACCAAAGTCAAGCCGTTGAAGGACGCCGAGAGGATGACCATCCCACGCATGGAACTCATGGCTTTCCTGCTCGGTGCTCGCCAGGCACGATTCATGGCCGAAACCTTGGAACTCTCAATGGTTCGGCGGACCATTATCTGGTCCGACTCCATGATCGTCCTGCAGCAGATCAGGACACCTGACAAGTCCAAAGAGGTTTTCGTCGAAAATCGGCTCGCCGAAATTCGTGCCCTTCAAGCGGAACTCCGCTTTGAAACACGGTACGTAAACACGGCCGAAAACCCAGCGGATCTCGTCTCGAGAGGACTCCCGGCAGCCGAACTCGCCACCTGCGACCTATGGTGGCACGCATCGCCGTTTCTGCTGCTCGACGAAGCCGAATGGCCGGCCCAGCCCACATTCGTGACACCGTCGCCAGTCATCGCCGAGGACCATGCCGAGACGAAACCGACCGACACATCCGCCGCGCAGCCATCGGGCTCCACTACTGCGCTAGACGGAACTCCGTCTGGCACAGTCGCGTCCGTTTGGGACTCCACACAAGAGGGAACTCCCTCTTCGGAAGTCTCCAAAGGATGCTGTGGCAGTTTCCGTTTCTACACCATCCTAAAGCGATGGCGCACGGATCACTCGGAACGATTACTCGCCGCATCAGCGCTTCAAAATCCACTAGACCACGCTGAGCAAGGAGCCTCCCCGCCGGATATCACTATCCCGGGATTCGTCAGCTTCTTCAACGCTAATGCGTGCGAGCCCAATCCTATCCAACCGCCGACCGCCATCCTCTACGACGACCCGCCCACCAACCCGGAGGACCCCACGCCAAAGTGGCTCCAAATCCGGACGCTCAACGTCACGTGGAGCAAGGTCCAGCGCATCTACTTCTACATTCTACGCGCTGTCGGTGCCTTCCTTCGCTTACGGAACCTAGGGAACTCTCCTAGGACTCCGCTTGGCATCGACTTCACGCGGAATTTCGCCTCCAAATGCAGTCATGCCGCTGAGGATGGAATTCCATCCGTGCATGCATTCTGCGGTGAACGCTTGTACACCGCTTCCGACATGCACATTGCGGCAGCAACTGCTATTTGGCAGGCTCAGAAAGCCCACCCGCCGACGAAGCTCACACGTAAGCAGCTCCAAATCGTGGAATTCCACGGGCTGCTCTACGTAAAAGGGCGTCTGGATCGCTCCTCCCTCGCAAGCACCACGATCACACCGCTCTACTTGCCGCGCGAAAGCATCCTGACGGATCTCATCATCTACGACTACCACCGCGCTAATTTGCATGCGGGGGTAACTACCACCCTTGCAAACGTGCGCGTTCGGTACTGGTTCGCGCACGGACGACGCACCGTCGCCAACGCAATAAAGCGCCGATGCTTCGAGTGCCGCAAGATGACGAACCCGGCCTACTCCATTCCACCATGGCCGGCTCTACCGACTACCAGGACAGAACTTTCTCGTCCCTTCTCATGCGTCGGCATCGACTTCTTCGGGCCCGTAATGCTTAAGCCCATGAACTTGGATGGAACTCCGTCCAAGGACTTGCGCAAGTACTACGTCTGCCTCTTCACCTGCCTGTCCATCCGCGCCGTGCACTGTGAGCTGATGAACGATCTCTCCACGGCGCAGTTCTTCCACGTCTTCAAGCGGTTCACCGCTCGACGCTCGTACCCTTCGGAAGTGCTCAGTGACAACGGAGCAACGTTCCTGGCTGCTCGCCAGACCATCCGATCTCTGCTCAGCGCACGGCAACGCACAGCGCTAGCAGCCGACGTCAACGACGCGGACCCAGCCGCATCGCCTTCCATCGGCATGAGGAAAAGTCCTCCACGGAGCAGCAAGCGTCAGCAACGAGGGAACTCCCTCGTATCTGAGCTCGCTGCGTCCGATGACAACCTCGACGCTGCGGATGAGCTATTCCACTACTTCACCGCCAACAACATAACCTGGCGCACCATCACGGAACGCGCCGCTTGGAAAGGTGGCGTGTACGAGCGCATGATCGGGCTCATCAAGACCTGCTTGTCGAAGACACTCGGGAGAACTCGTCCCAGTGTCGACGACTACCGCACCCTTCTGGCTCAGGCAGAGTGGGTGGTCAACTGCCGCCCCATCAGCTACATCGCCAACAGCGAACGGGACTTTACGCTCGTCAGACCGATCGACCTCCTCATACCGACGCTTCAAGGCCAGCAGCCACGCGACTTCATGGATCCCGAGGCCGATACTGACTCGAAAGAAGACCCGGACTACACCCCGGCAACTGCCGAGGATAAGTTCCAACGCCGCCTCCTTAAAAATCTCGAGCTGGCACGGCGACTGTCCGACCAGTTTGGGAAGCTTTGGAGGGAAGGTTACCTTCTCGAGCTCAGCCGACAGTTCGGCAAGAAGCCCACGGACGCTCGCCACATACCATCCGTCGGAGACATCGTGCTCATCTTCGACGAGAACCTTCCGCGTGCACACTGGCGCTACGGCTTGGTGATGGAACTCCATCCCTCGTCCGATGGCGTCGTGCGGGAAGCCTCCATCCGTCTTTCTGAGACACAACGGGACACTCGTCGAGCGGTCAACCATCTCTTCCCGCTCAAACCGATGCTACAGGAACAAGCTCCCAGCGCTCCGCTCGCGCCCCCCGCAGGGCCATCGACTCTGGCAGACTCGACGGGCATCACCACAATCCAGGATGAGGAAAACGGAACTCCGT
The DNA here is from genome assembly GCA_020875895.1 of Aphelenchus avenae. Taxonomy (NCBI): domain Eukaryota; kingdom Metazoa; phylum Nematoda; class Chromadorea; order Rhabditida; family Aphelenchidae; genus Aphelenchus; species Aphelenchus avenae. Next base: position 15,836 of record JNEY01001248.1, read on the forward strand.
TGACCTCACCTGCAACCATCACACCTCACAACACCGAGGACAGGACACCGACCGAACCGACCAGCCGTGCAACTGCATCGAGTTCGAGAGGACGCCGCGGAACATCCAGACGTGGACCCGCTAAACGCCGTCGCTGAGGATCGCCTTCAAGCGCATGCCGAAGCTTTCTTCGACGTCGACAGCACCTTGCTCATTTTATTTTGTTTTCTTAATGCGCTTCCCTTCCCTCACCATCCTGTTCTTCTCCTCAATGTTCTTATTTGTTAATAGTTTACTGTTGCCCTTTGCTCATTCACTTTCAACTAATTCTTTCTTTACTGTTATTTGTGTGCATTGTACTTGGGCTCCATTCTATCTACACCCAGTCCTACTCGTGCCACCCCTCGATTCCACCTGCTTGGGACGCGACGCCCAGCTGCGCTGCAGTACCAACCGCCTCGTGGGCAGTGGGCCGCTTTCTTCGGCGCAGGAGCCGACTCGATCGTGCTGAGCCGTGGTCCGCCTAGGGTGTGAACCGGCCTGCTTAAGGTGCTAGCAGGTCGCGAGCCCGACAGCCTCCACAATAGGAGCGATCCAAGTGAGGCCTATGACCGTATGAGAGGCTGATGGGTCGTGACTAAGGCATGCACTGTGGCAAGGTCGAGCGCGTTCTTGTTGTCGTCGGGAGTGTCGTGAACGGCGTAAGCCTTTTCACGAGCAGGGAAACTTCCTTGCGTTCGCTGTAACGCGCTCGTGGCGTTTTGCCATGCGTGCGTGCTCCGCGCGGGCGGGCGGTATAAAAGCCAGCGGCGGAGCGCTTCCTCGTCAGTGTGTGTCGCAGGGCGTGCGGTGGAATGTGACTTATGCGGGGGAACTCCTCCGCAGTCACTTGCTCAATGGAGGGCAACTGACCCTCCAGCGAGCACTATCGGCCCATAGCGGAACTCCGCTATGGTGAGCCGAGTGGGCTGCTATCTAGTCCGTGGCCCGTTGCACGTTAGGCCAATTTAGGCCAATATATTTCGTTAAATTGCGTGCATATTTTAGGCCATCGGGCCATTATACATTTGCCACATTTATACAGGTTTAAATACCCATACTTGAGGTATAAAATCTATGCTGGAAGAAACCGAGTCTCAAGCGGCCCTACAAGTCAACTAGGAGCGACCACAGCGTGCAGTATGGCTGGAACTCCAGACCTACTCTCGCATAACTCCGAAGCACAATCCACTGCCAACAGTCTTCTCATGCATGAACGTTAGATGGCCATCCGTTCATGACAGGCCAAAAAAAGTTTCCAGTACGGGTACGGGTACGCCCCGTATTTCGGGACCCCACCCCCGTACCGTATGCCGTACCAGGGGTGTATCGAAATTATTTTAAAAATTTTCGAAATCAAAATTCGAAATTCGAAACCAAAAATCTTCGAAATTCGAAAATCGAAATTCGAAATATTCGAAATCAAGTAGAAAATCCATGTAACTGCACAGATGTGCCAATTTTACTTTGTCTACATGTTTGCCAAGTACATAGATGAACGCAGCACCGAGAAGTTGCGATAAATTCAAGTGATTAGCCTAAGCATAAGCCTTGTTCGCGGGCAACAATGTCTGTTGCCCGCTATGTCTGTGTCCAACTTCTGCTGTTCGGGTTGTTTCCACACATCTCTGTGGTCACGTCTCAAATGAGAATGCTCAAAGTTGTAGGCTTCGTCGGTCCGAGGTTCTTGACATAATCACAGTGAGTGCACTTCACCTTCGAACCACCGAGTGAAGTAAACTGCTGCCAGACTGGTGATTTGCCCATGATTTTCTGAACCAACGAAAGCGATTCAATGCGCTTTAGGAAATGCCTTTGGCGAAAAAGACCTAAGACCGGACGCAAGGGTATAAAATAATTCGATTCGGGCAAGGCCCGCCAGCGAAATTTTAGACTAAAATTCGACAATTGCAGTGAAAAATGGCTCGGTCGGCGCCTGCGGCGGGCATTTTATCTAGTGCTTAAATTTTCGAATTTTGAGGCCAAATTCTCGAAATCGAAATTCGAACCAAAAATCTTCGAAATTCGAAAATCGAAATTCGAAATTTCGATACACCCCTGCTTAGTGGTGTGCTCTGCACGTTGTTTGTTCAACGCGTGTTCGCGGCCACACCTCTTTCTTTTTCCTCACAGAATTGCTGCAATCGTTTCGCAACTACTCATCACGTTATTAGGTATCCTCTTCTGCTACTACGCTGTTTTGTTCACTGTTGACTTCTTCGACTTCCACTTGCCCACGAAACGTCGGCACATCATGGTGCTTTCCGAGGTCCTACTCGACACCTGTTGGTGCTGGGAGGCGGGCGCTCTAGGCAAAGGCATACCAAGTTCTCTTTGCCATAAAAGGCTGATACTTAATAACACGCAGCAGTTCAGAAGACAGGAGGGACGGGTGAAGCTGCAAGAAAACGCTGACACAAGACACCTGTCTGCCTGGTGTAATCTAATTGCTAATTGGCTGGCCTATGCTAGCGCCATGGCCGAAGTGTATTGGCTCTGTGACCTTTACTTCACGCATGCTTCCGTGGCACATCAAACTTCTACGTTATGTCGCTCTTCTTAGCTTCTTCTTAGTTATTCTACGTATATTCTTAGCCAGCCCTAAGGGAAGCTTCTCTTAATTATGTTGGACGTGTCGTTCGCAACGAGCAAGATGCTTATGCCGATTATGTTGCTGCTCATCTTACGCGTTCGCTCGATCCGAAAGTACCGGTGGTACGTTCTGAACAGCATCTTCTTCTGAACAGATCTCGAACACGTCTCGACTACACACCTACTGAAGACGGATATGACTCGACAAAATTAAGCCGAATCATTACTGGGCCAGCACCGACAATCGGAGTTACGAGGTCAGCTGCCGATGCTTCAGCAAGTGAGCTACGGCCTATCACATTTCCAAGCAAGTGCACATGTTTTCAGAAATTCTACCAACTCTGCCATGGGCGGAAGGCCGCGTCGACAAGATTCTTGTTCCCGCGAAGTCATGTGCCTTCGTTCTGCAGGTCTGATACGTCTCCAGGTGCACACTTAATGTGCACTTCAGGAAGTCTGTAAGTGCGCTAGCTTCTCTTACCTTTGGTCTGTCGTAGAGGTGCGCGTGCAGGACTCGGCCAGCACGGTCCGCATGCAACTCATCGTTTTGCATCTGTTTCGCAAAAAAAAACGGACCAAAACACGATCTAGAACGGCGGCACTCAGTCCTGCAACCTCGACTACGCTTCAGTGGTCCCTTACGACGAGTGAGACTTTTCCACGCGAGCATCACTACAAACTATAGCCCAGGCGTGATGGCCCGCAAATTTTCGAAGTTGCATGCGTTCAACCTACAGTGAGAGAGGACTTAGTCGGTTTCTCACTTTGATAGATGTCACATAAAGTCGTCACTCATGACCAGGGGATAAATGCTTTGTTCTTCCGTATGCTCTCTGTGTACTGCATTTCCTGTGGTTTCCTACACTTACGCTATAATGGCAAATTTCCGCATAACATCTTTTAAAGTAATGCTAAAACCTACACGTAAAACTGCATGCTTCACTTGTCGTTGTCACACCCATTTTGAATTGTTTGCATGCAAAAGCTGCTTCAAGCATGATCGTGCATGCATGCCCGAACGGTTAAGGCATACTACTTGGGCACACTGGTTGACGAGCGTCGGCACATCGCAACCAGATCAAACTTGCCTGCATTATTAGTGCAGGCTAGGAACGATCATCGTAGCGAGGACCTTATCGAGGACTAGGCCAGAAAAGCAGTTCATTTGGCAATCCTCGGTAGCAAGTATTACCGCTAGTAACTGACTCAAAAAGCACTCTTTTCACCGCTTCTGTTAAGAGCGCTTACCTGTTTCTACGTCATATTGTATGTCTTTGTCGCTGACCTCAATTTTGGTTGGCATTAGTTACGGAAAGTACTCGCAGGGTAACAACGTTCTGATCAGTAAACAGAAGTTTTTGATAGTTTATTTTACGAAATCCGGGATGGAGTTGGAGGTATACGAGCGTCCGCTGGAGCCCTCGCACGCGTTCGACCATCATTTGAGCACAAGGTGCTCATCAAGTCTACACGAGCTCAAGTACTAAAATTCAGGCCGAGACTAGGGGTGTGGACCAATATACAGGCTGTTTGAGGAGCAAAGGCGATGTATAGAATTGATGGATCCGAAGGCCAGTGAACCGAGTGTGGATTCCGATTCGGTTGTTCCTATCCGATACTGAATTCCGATCGTTCCGAATTTCGGTTACGGAGGGCGCCTTCCTAATTCCGAATAGAGCCGTGGCCATTCCGTGACGACCCTCTTTTCTCAGGGCTTCTTTAACGCACTAGTTAGCTCAGAACTCATTAATTTTTAGCCCCGTCTGCGATGTCTGCGCAAGGGAAGCAGTCGCTTTCGCAGCAACGTGATCGGTAAGCGAACCTCCTACTGCGCCACCTTCAGCGAACGCATGGCTCGGTCGGGGGTGCAGTGCGCTATGCGGAGGTCTTGTCGCTCGTGGCCGCCAGCTTTCACTTTGGCAAGAAGTACCGCGAACATTGCACTATCCTGCACCAGGGCTGGGGGGTCTCGATCTCGGTCTCGGTCTCGAAAACCGAGACTCTCGGGGGGTCTGGTCTCGGTCTCGGTCTCGGTCATGAGAAAAAGCACCGACATTAGGCTTTTTTCGATCTGAATTTGGCCCGCCGCTAGGCGACGCCAGAGCAAATTCTGCATTATTTCTCAATTTTTTGCCTAAAATTTTGTCGGTATCGCCTGCGGAGGGCTGTTTTGAACACACAATAGAAGAAGGTTGCGCTTGAACTCAGGTTTCAGCTTTCAGTTTTCAGGCGATTTCGGGTTCAGGTCTCAGTTTTCAGGTTTTGAGCCAAATTTCAGGTATTTCAGGTAGCCATTTTTTGCTCGCAGATAGGCGCCGCGAGATCAGATTTTCGGCGATTTTATCAAAATTTTCAACAAAAATCGTATGGTTTCGCCTGCGGCGGGATCCCTTCGCTTCGCTGAATAACATCCCGAAATTATGCCCTATTGAAAGTTCACGACTTGCGACTTGACACTTTTGGCCTTCAGAAAATATTCATGTTTCACGTTTTGAAAAGGCAATTCAGGCGTAACGTTGCTATAGAAGCATTTTCAGGGTATGGGCTAGAAATATAAGCTTGTTTAAACTTGTTTGAGACAGCTTAAAACACGGTCCCGAGTGTAATACATATTCCAAGTCTCGGTCTCGGTCTCGACCGAGACCGAGACACTCGGGGGGTCGGGTCTCGGTCCCGGTCTCGGTCTTGGTCTTCACAATTTTATCCCCCAGCCCTGTCGTGCACCTCTTGAACTCCAATGTGTTGCCGAAATTTGGGTTGATCTCTGACATATTTTGGGGTTAATACAATGCATTAACGAATATTATAACTTTTAAATATGATGTAGCTTAAATCTCTCAAGCACGCAGGCCATAATCTGTCGTAACGGCGCAAAGCCAGGGCCAAACTGCTGTGCCCGGAACAGCCTCCCGACTAGACACTCACTTCACTGCCTTCAAAAATTCCTTGATTTGACAAGCCGGTCTCTTAGGGGTTATTTCCTGCTTGCGACCGGTGCACATTAACATCATCACAAATGCAAGCCAAGCCATGCATGCCGAAGCGGTCCTTAACCAACAACTGTCGTCGAGAAGCAATCACTTTTGTCTTCCAGCGTGCATTTGGCTAGACTCAGACGCGTGCACTTACTCCGACGTGTTCCTTGGGCTTGCTCACAGTTTCGACGCCGTCGACGAACGCAGGAGGGCCGCTTACCACTTGCTTTTCTTTCTTGTAGTAGCCAGTACCACAGAGGAATTCCCGGAATGTGCAAAGCTTTACTTCTGGAAACGTATTTCGTCACCTGCTTGTGCCATGCTTTTCGAAGAAGAAGCTTGTACGGGCGACTCCAAGGAACTCTTCGTCCCTGTAATCTCTCTTTCCTTGGCGGCAGTGCAACTCCAGCTTCGCATTATCAGTAAACGTAAATTTAGTCAGGCGAAAATGGAACCGCCCGGTCTGCATCGATCCGACCAGGATGTTCTTTGTACGAGGGCGATAAAGATATCGGAGAAGCGTATCGGAGACCTTTCGGTCTTGGAGAGCCGTAAGTGCCCAATCATGTCGTCCGAGCGCAAAGTGAGGAAACCTGCTCGGGGGGGGGGGGGTCGTTACATGACATGATAAGATATAATCCCGCCTTCTTATAGGAACGTGGCCCACTCCCCCTCCGCAAGGTCACACCGTTCGATATACGACTCTTGGCACTAATTTAATATGGGAGCCGCCCATTTGTGGGGGGAGGGGCCAAGATTTCTTACCTCGTTATGGGGGGAGGGGTCAACTAACGCTAGTGATTCGAGGTACGCACGGGAGGGAGGTCAAAAATAGGGGAGGTTCAAAATGAGCGGGAGGGCCAAAATGAGCTAGCTTACGGTGGTACCTAGAACTCTCAAAATGACCCTATTCAGCCCACGACAATACTGGACCAGCGATGCCAATCGAAGTCACGAAGTCCGTTGTCGGTGCTTCACCAAGTAAGCTACCTTGCCACGTGAGTTGCTTTCGGGATAAATGAAAATTTTCAGCAACACTGATGCCCTCACTTGCAAGCCGAGTGAGGAATGGATCCTCATTGCAACGCATGACAATCGCAAGTATTCGGTGGCTTCGCTATTCGAGTACAGGTACACGCGCGAATATCTTGTCGGACCCAACGGCATGATTGTCATGTCACCATGGCACGTATGTCTTTTTCCCATTCCACCCGCATCCGCCGTAGGCTCATCGGCTCTTGAAGGGTGCCGCAGTAACCTCGGCGTCTTCTGGAGCAATATGGGGGCCAAAAGTGCCAAAAAATAGCCCAGTTATATATGGGGTCAATTCCCATTTATATTGGCGACCGCCGTGTCGTAGCCCCGCGTAGCGTACCGTATTTCCTGAAATATAACCCCCCCAAAAATATAACCCCCCCCCCCCAAAAATATACCCCCAGGGTCCCGAACCCCAATGATTAATATAACCCCCCCCCAAAAAATATACCCCCATGGGGGTATAATTTTTACGCTAAAGCAACTGCTCCCATCGGTTACCAGGGCTACTTTTTAACCCTTTTCTATGCCTGTAAGTCTTTTTTAAGGGGTTTTACGTTGTCCCAAAGCTATACAAACATATATTTAAACATAAAAAATTTATTGTTCACCTCAGGTCTTCCCAACCAAAGGGTCCCCCCTTTGGTGCTTAGTGGGTGGGTACACTGAGCGCGAAAAAATTTTGACTTACCAGGAAAGCATGTTTTCTCGACGTTTTAGAGCATGGGGATCATTCTGGGATAGACTTTT
>JNEY01001249.1:7678-19282 GCA_020875895.1 Aphelenchus avenae
TTTCCAACTGACGCGCTTGCCGCTGCGCCAGGACCGCACCGTTGGGAGGACGCTTGCTGGCGGTCTTCTACCCGTGGGGAGGGGATGATCGCTTGCTGGCGTGCTGCTAACCGCGGGCGCTGGTCGGTCGTCGTCGTTCCTGGCGAACTCTGTTCGCCACAAGGTTCATGGTGCGGACCTAAAAAACTTTTTGGCAAATGCGTAGTCAACGAAAACCTTCACAAAAATGACAGCCATAATTTGCAAATTTTCCGTTCGCGATTCATTGGCTTCTTGCAGCCGCTAGTTTCCTAGAGCCGCTATCGCAAATTGCAGAATTCTTCAAGTTCAAGTCGTACGCGTTATTTGCGAAAGAGAGCCCGCGGCTTAGTCGCCTTACTCGGAATCAATAAACGTTTCTCTTCACTGCGCTGCATGCTAGTGTTTCCGGCGGGAGGCCGCGTGTCACTCCATGGTCGCCGGCGGCCCGCCGACCACAAACAAAACAAGTTGCGAAAGCAGTGGGTTGCCGGTGAATCATTCAATGCGGTCGGAGTCCGCTGATTTTCGTACCACGACGCCAGGAATACGTCCGCTGTAGCTCGTTGGTCATTCGCAAAAGGACGCGCTTATCCGCCGACATACCGCGAAATTTTATGAGTATATTTGTCCGTATTGAACTCTTCACGTTTTAGCCGAATCAAAGCAAAAATGATGCTAAGGGGTATGGATGACGACGACAGCATGTCGACTGACGACGAATGCACGCTGAGCAGCGCTGCAAGCAACGCTTCGTGCAAGGCTTCACGCACTATTCCCACTAGAACTGGATTGGTTGAACGCATGAAGCGGCTCTTGGCGGACGAGAAGACACACGACGTCACGTTTACCGTGGTAAGTGCGGTTTCTCCTACGTAGGGGCTTTTAAGACTCGTTTTTTTGAGTCACGCGAATCTATTTTTTAGTTTTTAACTTACGCCAATTTGCAGAGAAATCTGTTTTTTTGCAATCAGGAAATGCGAGACAAAAAGGATATGGTTTTGGGATAATGAACAAGCTTTTGCGCGTTTCAGAAGGGCCAGCAGTTCGGAGCCCACGTGAACATTATGGGCGCAGCGTCGGACACCTTCCATGCCATGTTCTACGGCGAATTCGAGCGACCCACCGTCGTTAACGTCGAGGACGGTACTCCCGAAGGCTTCCGCGTCCTTCTCAAGTGCGTTACTACTTACTAGTGCTCGGACAAACCAAAAATTGGGCCAAGAATGCAAAAGGTTTCCTTTAAAAACGCCGCCCTGTGCGGGCCGTTGTCAAAGTTCTCTACTCACTTGAACTATGCGTGGCATATTTAGTTACATCTACACCGACGAAGCAGCCTTGGCAGAGGAGAACGTCGAGTCGGTTCTCTACTTGGCGCAAAAGTACTTGCTGCGCGGCCTCTACGAAGAAGCCATCGAGTTCACGGGAACACTCATCAATGCCAGCAACATCGTCCAGTATATGGAGATCGCCAAGTTCTTCGATGGTCTCGAAGACAAGTAAGGATAGGACACCTTTCTCATCGTAAAACTGACTGCAATGTTTTAAGATGCTTCCAAGCCATTGACAAGAATGCGGAAGCGATCCTGAAGTCAGACGCTTTCCTGGGCTTCAGCGACAGCCTTGTCTCGAGGATCCTCTCACGGGACACACTCTCAACGGGCCACGGATCCTGCAAATGCGTCGGAGGCCACACCTGCGGCGGCCTCAACGGTGGGCTGTCCGAACTTACGATCTTCGACCGAGCCGTCGCATGGGCTACCGCAAGGATTCGCAGGTATCCAACGTCCTTTACATAACCACTAAGAAGCTTTAGCCGCAACGAGCAAGTGACACCGGAATCGATTCGAAGAACGCTCGGTTCCATGCTCTACCTCATTCGCTTTCCCGCCATGGACGTGATCGAGTTCACGCGGTACCCGCTCACGTCGGGCATTCTCGACAACGATATAAGCTATTGCGTCACATAAAACCAGCGTGTTCTCCGCCGTTTCAGGAGAACATCTGGCTGCTCCAGTGGTTCGCAGATCGGAAGGAGCCGACAAAGTTCAGCACTAAAAAGCGATTCCACGCCGCTAGATGCGAGAGACTGGAGGAGGACATGGCCGAGTCCGGCCACGAACCGGTCGTTATTCGGCCGACTGCCGCGGAGCTCGAGCAGAAGTACATGCTGTAAGTGAACATCTGAGGGGTCGTCCGGAACCTCCTTGATTATCGGGGAGATGAAGGGGGAGGATTGCAGGGGATGAATGTGATTCTGGGCGGTAACCACGTGAACAGCAAGCGCTAGGTAGTGGCGGGGCGCTATGCGGCGAAAGACCAAAATTTTGCTATATTCGTTAAAACTTGTCTAAAATGTCTACGTCGCCCTTTCTATCTGTGTTGTGAAGTTGTCATCAAATCTGGCCTGTAGAGGCACTTGTACATGCAGCGTGCATGCGTGTACCCATGCGTACCAAGCGGTACCGTATTCTACCAGATGTAGGAATTCGGGCAGCACGCCATGCTGCATGCAGTCATGCGTACTAAGAAATTCTGCATGCATACAGACGCGTGAAATATGCCCATGCAAGGCTGAGCCCGACGCGTACGATGCCTTAGACATGCATGCGTGCGGTCATGCGTAGTAAGCGCTTACGGATAGTGAAACATGCCGTTTGCGGTTCGCATATGAGCGTATAGTATTGCATACGATGGCGGTACATGCACAGGGGTCTCAAACCCCCCTGAATCCAGGGGGTACCCCCTGAATTTGGCTTTTTGCCCCTGATTTTTATAGGCGAATTCAGGGGGTAAAAGTTATTTTTTACTGGTTTAAATTGTCACTGACTTGTTTTTCTTTTTTCCATTACAAGCTACTTTGGCCGACAAGCTGGAATGTACCGACATGCGCAACATTTAAAATAGCCCGGATTTACCCCCTGAATTTTACCTGACCCCCTGATTTACCCCCTGAATTTTACCTGCTGGGCCCTGAATCCCGGTTTTGGAGTTGAGACCCCTGTACATGCATGCGCAGCATGCTGGAGTGCAAACATACGCATGGGTCCTAGTCGCCAGTACGCTACGCCAGCGATTACATGAAGACGATAAGAAAGTCTCTTGGGCTTCAGACGCACCATTCGAAGTAAACAGCCACCGACGAGCAAAATCCATGTAACACCCAGCTAGATTCGCAACGTGCGGGGATGCTAGTCGCTTGCTTTAAAAGTCGCTCCATTAGTGCACCGTATACGGTTTAGGATCGAATATGACTGCGTCCAAGACCGCTACAAACGCAACGGAGAGAACGTCGCAGGGCACGGCTTCCTGACGTTCGCGCACACTGCGAGGAACATGTACCGCAAGGAGGAGCACGACTGGCGGATGGTATACTTGTCTCGAGACCCTGGCACGGACCGCGGTGAGATCTCGTGGCGAATCGAGATTCCGCCCGAGTATGCGGGCCGCGTGGCCGGAGCTACCATTGCGCTCGGACAACTCACCACCTTCAAGACCGGCAAGATCCTGGCCATTGTCCGGTACGCCGACACTTGCACAATCGTCCCGCACGACACGGGCGTCTACAACATCGTCGGCCCCCTTCGTAGCATGCCCTACGTCGAAGTGAACGTCAACTTCTGGGGCGGACAACGCGACAAGAGATGGGGCAACGTGGCATGGCAACACGCTCAGCTGTTCAGAACGAGCATGCACGAGCCGAAAACGAACATGTCTCTGCGTGTCAGTTTCATCTGATTAAGCCCTTAACTCTGCCGTCTGTTTGTTGAAATAAACTTGTTGACTCTCACCCACTCCGAGCTATAACACACGAACATGAAATATTATTCCTTCAACTTGACTGGCCTTTCACTGGTTAGTAGAAAAAGGTGTCATTTTTTTGTGTCATAAATTACACAACGCTAAGACACAGAAAATAAAATTTGTGTCATCTTCAAAAGGTGTCTTTTTTATTTGTGTCATTGTTTAACACGGGGACACAAAAAACCAGATTTCCGTGTCTTTTTTTGTGTCATTTTTTCGTGTCTCTGTATTTTGTGTCAACATTTTGTGTCTTTCACTAATTTTTGATTTTTTATGTTTTTCCCCCCAAAAAACACTATTTTTCGGCTATTTATGTCTCTTTCCAGGTTTTTATGCTTCTTTTGCAAGTTTGCACTGCCCCAGGCTTACTTTACCTTCATAGACAACGTTTACGTAACCATTTACCGTAAACAATCTAATCATTCCCACGGCCCCTCTAATTAATCTTATGGAGCAGGCAATAGGACTGATCTGGAGAGTATGCCGGCGCCTACGGCGCCGCGTGGTCTATGTCTAAGCCTGAGCCCAACCCGGTTTAGCTAGTGGGTTTCATGACTTTTCTATGAGTAATCAACTAAGCTGTAATAGGCAATAGGACTGATTTGACGTAAACTATCGGCGCTGCCGCGTAGTTTAAACCTAAGTCTAAGCTTGGACGGTGGGGTAACCGTGCCGGCACCTGCGGCGCTGCGTAGACTATGTCCTAAGTTTAACCGCGTTTTACCTAGTCAGCTTGTGACTGAACAACCTGATTCTGGCCTAAGCCTCTCAGAACCTAGTTTTTGCGTGTAGTCTGCGCATCAAACGACGCGCAGCGCATGCCTACGGCGCTCCATATTCGGACGCCGACGCAGTATAAGCCTACGTGTGCGACAAATAGCACAAACAAGTATGAATTAACCAATATTAATAAAGGATTTTTTGTGTCTTTTTTTGTGTCCCAACAATTGTGTCCGAATTTTATGTCTTTTTTTAAAATATGTGAATTTAGCCTGGATATTTGTGTCTTTTGATACACATCGGGGAGACACAAAATGAGACACAAATTGCAGAATCCGCGACTCGAACTGTGTGTAAAATACACAAAAAAAGTTACACAGACACAAATTGCAGAAACACAAAAAATTTGTGTCAGTGTCAATGACACAAAAAAAAGACACCTTTTTCCGCTTACGCTTTCACTGGCGTTAACGCGCACGCATCAGCGCTAGCAGGAAGTTTTTTACAAGGTTAAGACCGGCCATGATCTGGTTGGATTTCGCGAACCCCGAAGACTCATTTGAAAACATTATGCGTTGGCTTGTAGAGCACATGTGTATGCCAGCATTCTAGAATGCCAGGCATGCGTACTTTTCTGTCCTGTTGCCTCCTTTCTACGTTGGGGTGGGTAGCGATTTCTGCGCCCGGCTTCTGGGTCGTACGACAGCAGTGTGAACCGTACTGCAAAACGCGAAGCATGAGCATGCAAAGCAGGACAACACGAAGTATCATTTCTTTAACTAGCCCGTGCCACCGTTGAAAAGTTCTATTATTTGCCCAACATAGCTAATGATCCGAGAAGCCCCCGCTAGTTGTTGGAGACAAACTGAAATATCCAGTTCGTCGGTACGGAGGAACGCCTTAGTTTATAGTGATGGGCACCGACAGCGAAAACTTTGTTTTGAACCATGCTCAGTTTCCCAAATTACTTGCAGTTCCGGTTGACCATTACCTCACTCTCTGCTGGTTTGCCTTTCGAGTTGATTTAATACCCGTAACACAATCAATCAATCATCACAATCACACTCATTATGGCATAAATGGCTAGCACTGCTGTGGTGCAGCGCCATTACGTTCCTCTTCTCGCCGACGTCGTCTTTCCGGCGTATCATAGGACCAACACCATATGGGCGCATAGCAGCCGACACAGTTGCAGTCCGCGTTGTTGTTGCCACTGCACGACCCTTTTCCACCGCCAGCTATCATAAGCACGATCAAAAGGATAATGACGAAAATGAAGATGATGTCGACGAACAGTTGGATCGCTGCGTAGATGTAATCCTCTGGCGAGATTTGGAATCGCTTCCCGCCGAGAATGAGCTAAACTTGTCATTCGTATTTCTATGCAAGCTCTAACAAGCAAGTAAACACATCGGGAAATCGAGGGCCTATAAGCGAGGCGTGTTGCAACTTTAGAAGCCCGTACAAAAAGATAGGCCCAGTTGGTGCCACCAAGCGCGCGCCTGCCTGCTGGCGGCCTGTGAATGGCCGTAAGCGAAAGGCTGTAATGCTCAAAAACTTCTCTGCCCAGCTAGATTCGGATCGTCGGCCTATATATGGGCGACCTCAGCATAAGTTTAAGAGGATCTATTCTGAGTCATGACACTTTATGCGCGACACTTCCTACGGAATGTGTCCTCGCTAAGGTACGCTTACCTGAACGTCCACAGCCAAGTATACCATGAGGATGACCGCTACCGCCGAAGCGATACCGACGTAGAGCCATCGAACGTCGAGAACAAGACCGCAAACTAGCGCAACTGTCACAGCGACGAGCAGGACCATGAAGGCAAAAACGGCGCAACCGACGCCACTGGAAAACCGAAGAGTGAATCGAAAATTTTGCGTATCACATACGTTGTAAAGTCGTATTTCGACTGACACGCGAAGAGAATGGTTATGAAGCACGAGACAAAAGTGACTCCAACAGCTATTAGAGCGATTTCGAGCCCACTATACGCGGAGATCGCCATGATGAAGTAGCTCGAGGCGAGCGTGAGTATCAACGCCGTCAGCAGATTCCAGGGGTAACTACGTCGAAGTGGGCGAATACACGCAATGGGTATGTAGGTCGCGATAAAGACGCCGCTAAATAATCATTGATGATGAACCTAAATGGTAGATAGGGGGCTTACATGCTAATGTACATGACCAGCGGATGGTCGTTGACGAACTGCATCACCGGGTCGAAGATGAAGGGAATGGCAGTGACGCCGCATACAATACCGAACTGAAAAGGCGCATAAGATGTCAAAAACAGGGCTGTGCAGGACCTGGCGCAGGTCTGGTGGTACCAGGGGCAGTCCAATACATCTCCCCGACTCTCAGGTGAATAAAATTTCAACGAATCTTCTTATTACAGCAGTTACAAGGCTAAGGTCAGAAAATATTGACGTGTATGTTGCGAATTTGCGAACGAAGAACATGAGCTCAAAGCCCGAAATATGAAATAAGTCGTGGTCGATTGCTGCTCCGGGGGGGGGGGGGTCTAGAACTTGACCTTTGTCCAGGCCCTGTGACCAGAAGTGTTCAGCCCTGGTCGACGGTAGGTCGGTATGTCGAGACAGTCCTCAAATGCACTTACCATGATTACTACGAGGGCGAACACTTTGCGAACAAACGCCGCTCGCACGGATTTATTACTGAAGCCGAGCTCTGCCTTAGTGCTAAGTCCAAATTCCGGAATAGGCATTCCGCCGGTTTCGAGGTAATCTGCGGTCGCCGCTTCATTGTAGCTTGGCGGCGGCGCCGTCGGCACAGCTCGGTCGTCCATCCTAAAGATTCGTGTTGTTTCATCAGTTAAGGCACCCGGTCTAATGGCTAGCACGCAAGACAACAAAACTTCAACCCGTCGGCCAGCCGGTAGAGAACCGCATTCTGTCGACGTTCAGCATTTTACTTATGACATATTTCGACGATACACGCGGTGGTTTTTGCATTATTTCGGGTAGGCTGACAGTGGCGTACCGAGGATCCAATTTTTTTTGGGGGGGGGGGCATGGGTCTAGGGTGGGCCAATATCTTGTCCGCCGAAAAATGCCCCTTGCTACACCCTTAACATATTTCGCGGTGGCATTCGGCCGCCACGAACATAAGGGTCCCCCTTTGCTACTTTTCGTACCCTCCGAAATTTGGGGGGGGGCACCCCCCCCCTGCCCCTACTGTCGGTACGCCACTGTAGGCTGAGTTCGTTCTATTTCGGCTGCCATGCGTAAACTGAACGAAGAAACGAGGACCACATGAAGCATCGCCTTAAACGTACTTTAAGGCGAGAAAACAGTACGTCACAATAACGCATTGCACAAGAATCGCACTGTGCGTCACACAAAATTTCGTCACACGCGTTCAGTTGAAGTCCGTGAAAGCAAATTATGCGGGGAATGATTCACTCAGCACCTCCATATGGGTTCGATTCACCTGTAGGAAGACGGCCTTCTTTATTTGCGGAGACCGTTTGCGTCAGCGCTCGTGCAAGCCCTCGAATGCGGAGGGCCTGATAAGCGTTTGTGGACCCAGAACCGTGTGCAGTGACAGACGTTTGACTTTCTGGCCACAAGCGTGATTCACGGAGGGCAAAGTGGCGACTTCTATGTCTTTCAACGGCGTATTAGTTGCCGTTGTTTCTTAATCCTCCCTTGGCGATTGTTATCAGACGTTCGTAGTTTTAAGATGAGCGAACTCAACAAGCTGTGTCGATTGTGATTCTGCAACAGACCACATTTTTTCTTTTAGGTTTTAGCACACGCTGGAATCCTCATTGGACCGCTTACTGTTTAGCACGTAACATGGCGTAGCAGCTCAGAAGAATCTTAATTTAGTAGAGGCTTAGTGGAACGTTCGGTACCGGATGAGAAAGTTTAGTAATCAGCAGTATTTTTCACGGTGATGTGAATAAGAAGGGATATACATTGTAATGAGAAGCGCGACTTATCATATGGCACTGAACAGAGCCCAAAACGCCGGACAACCTGGACGCAACCATTAGCGACGTCTGTGTAAAAGCGCTGAAGGATGGCACAGTTTTCACAACTGATAGTGGTTTTGTGCATCATTTCGACACGTCCGAATCCCGCTGGCATGTGTTCGACAGTGGGTAACAAAAATGACGGCCGTTATCGAACCGGCCGGTCGCGCTTTTTTTTAGTAAAACTCGTTTTAGTAAATCCACGAAAAAGCTCGTTTCAGTAAATTCCTGCGGAAGCCCGTTTTAGTAAATCCATCAAAAAGCTCGTTTTAGTAAATCCATCAAAAAGCTCGTTGTACACGACTACATGGAGACGTTTTTTTTTATTGAATGAGTACCGAACGTGTTATATTCACGTATAAAATGAAATAAAAGTCTCCAGAAAAAACAAAATACGCACCCCGGGCCCCACTGTCGAAGGTCCTTTAAGGCGAACACGAAATTTTTGGAAGCCCTCCCTTTGAGGAGGGCCATTAGTGAGTAGCGGAAACGCCGGCGGTTCAACCGAACCTCCCGGACTAATCAGTGCCAAGCCGACGTAATAATCTTCGCATGGCTTTGACGCCTGATCAGGCCTGGACCCGAGGTGTTGCTTTTAGACTCGGCAGGAATAGGAGCTGCTGCTGGAAGCTCAGGACTGGCTATTGCCAAACACTGCCATTGGCGCAGGTCTGTTTGGCCAACATCCAGCCCCGAGGCTCCGGAACATTGACGGCAAAGGCACATTCACTTGGCGAGCACACAGGGGGGAAATGAACCTCGTTAAAAATAGTCAGGTACTTATCCTGTCGATTACCTCAACGATTCCATTTTATATTGACCTATATCGAGATTGTTGTTCAGGAAAACCGTACAGAGGTCGCGGTACATGGGAATGTTTCTGACTTTCAACTATTGTTTCGTAGAGCCTACCATGTTCTCCCTGTGTCCATTGGCCTTGAGTAATGCCAAGCATGAGGATCACGGAGAGCATATTTGAGCCTCTTTAGGAAAAGCTTGGTTGCGAGACCGACGAAGACGTTTAGAAGGTGACGAAAACAATGAGCTCTCTGGAAATCTGTTGATCACATTGTCTTCTCTTCTTCTTCATCTCATGATTGACGGCCCGAGTTTCCATTTCGCTGAGGGTCCCGGAAAAACAAACTCCTCCCCCTCGAAAAAAGCACAACCTCTGGGGCACTAAATTTTACGCCATGCAAATCCCTTCTATTGGGTACCCACGCTGTGTTTAACCTTTCTTCTTTGTCAGCGCTAAGTACTCATGCGTGCTTAGCGCTACCGCATGCTGAAGCATCCAATCTGAAGAGGCTAAAATCAACTCTTTTGATCCGCGCCCAGGGTATATTTGCGTAAACTAATTTAGGTACGTGGTCGGATGTTTCTTCATTTCTCAGACATACGTCATGCATATGGGCGTGCCTTGCACGTATCTTATACGAGGGCTAAGCGCGTGGTCAAAGCAAGAAGCACGGGGTACAACGTAAACTGGACCTCAACTGAGAGTATGCACGTACATACCAGGCGAGAGGGATGCAGTGTGCATTCATAACAGACTGGAGTGATGGCATACGCACATGACATAGCCAGTGTTTAGACTAGCCAGTTGGAAATAGTGTTCGGCAGCCGACCCCCTACCTGCTCCACTGATTTTTGCAATGTCGCCAATTTCCAACGAAAAATTGTCTCAAAGATCCAAAAATTTTCGTCTCCGGTCGAAGGATTTAGTGTTAAATGCCCATTTTAAAACACTTTCTGGGTGTCATGCCCAACACTAGTTGGAAACACGGTTGTCCGGCAGAAAATGCCCACTAGCGTCGCTGCATGCGTTAGCGCACGCGAGACGCTAGTTTGAAACAAAAAGCGCGACTTCAGAATTCGGAATATAATCAAGGTCAAGCAGAGACACTCCTGTTGCGCAAGCGACTAACATGCCGCCAACACCTCTCCAGTTCTCATGGCCTCGACGGCTTCGCCCACAGTAGTCGCGCTGATCAGACGATAGGCAGTTATGCAGAGAATGGCGCAGACCCATCTCAAAGAGTTTAATTCTTACATCGGCAGGCAACGTAAATTGGCCATACCACTGCGAATAGTCTTCCTTGCGATGGATAGGGACGGGGCTGTAATTTGGATTGGGAAATTTCGGGAAATTCTGTGTTGTTCGCATCGGATCCGGTTTGAATTGGGCGTCCTCATCCCTGCGTACGCAACCATCGCCAGCGGTTACCTTGGCCGGTATGCAAAGGATTAACGAGGTTGAATTTGCGAAAGCCGCACTGTTTTCACGAACACTAAAGAACATATTCATCTCTGTCAAACCATATTGGTCGTTATCCAGGCAGAGCTTACCGCGCACTCGAAGCCCATTGAAAATGGAAGTGCTACGACAGCGCTGAACAGCAAAAATTGCTTCATGAGCTGGCTGGCATTGCTACTTATTACCTCACTATCTTGCTCGACCACAATCCGGTACGTACAATGGTCTTGGATCGTGTCCTTAAGGTCTTTTGTTATAACTAGCGGCTAGGCTGCGCTTCGTGCAGCCGGCGCCGCTATTGAGGATTACTTTGCGAAGAACTTTTAGTTTTTATGTCACTTAAACCGTATGATGTTTACGGAATCTACATTCTTGAAAATATTTTGGCGCAGATTCGACAAAGCATATTCTCCTTCGTCTACGCTATGCTCATGCGTGCATACCGCTCGGTATCGCATGCAGAAAGACAGGAAGCAGAAAACAATCATAGGAGCTTTGAGCGGTCATAACTTTTTTCTTATGTGGGGGTCACAAGGAATGCTTAAGGCAAAAATGAAGAATGGCCCGTAATAAGATCATTAAGTGCTTTCATTCGAGGTACCACGCGATGTTCCAACGTGAGCCCGAAAAACCATTTTGGGGGTTGGGCCCCCTTTATAGGGGTCAAATGGGGGGTTGGTGCCAAAGGGAAGAATGGTTCGTAATCAGCACACCATGGGCCAAGGGCGTAGCTAGGGGGGGCGGGGGGGGGGGGCCTCGCCGGCCGAGGCCGGCGAGGGTAGGGCGGACGGACGACGTTTAC
>JNEY01001249.1:19307-29475 GCA_020875895.1 Aphelenchus avenae
CGTACGACGACGACGACGACGAGACTAGTCGCTCGTAGACCCCCCCCTCCTCCCGAGGGGTCCTAGCTACGCCCTTGCCATGGGCTTTCATTTGAGGTACGGCGTGATGTTTAGCAAGACCTTGCTTTATGCGCATGCTTCCATAGCGCTCGCTATTGCATGGAAGCAGGTGTCACATGTTGAAACTTTCACCGGGCATAAATTTTTTCCTAGGCAACCGATCCGGCTGACACTTTCCTTGTTTACATAACTTTAGAAGCCCTATCGAATGATACCAAACTCGAATCGATAGCAAAAACTTTTGGGTGGACCGACATACACCAGCCCTTTAGTGTATAAGGATTGACAGGTGCTTTTGCAAGTTTGTTGCGTCTCTTTGTCTGTAAGCGGTGATCGGAAGCTCATGTCGCTCCTCACCGATCACCAATGCTGGGTGTGCAACCGATAATTGCAACGTTAGTTTTGGCACGTGTAAACAGTTGCCTGTTTTGGTGTCTACAACCATTTAAGCAAGTACTCGACAGAACTGGGACGGAGTCGCATCGCCCGAAGCAAACATCCTCTCGACTCACAACGCTCATTCGCTGCGTCGTTTTGGCCGCCGTCGTTGTGTCTCTTCGTTTTCGACAATCGATGAGCCTCACGCGACGTTTTGCTTTCACATAGCAAACCCGTTTTCGGCACAGGTTTTCTTTACTGCAATAACTACTACCTAAATGCATCAACTATATGGTTGTTCTACAGGCTAGTTGTCCTCATGCGGCACTTCCATTGTGCTACTTGGACGGGCAAATTTATTACGCGCAAGCAGAAGGAGAACAAACTGCTATATACCGAGTCTCTTTCCGAAATTCCCCACATGAAACGTCGAAAATCGCCGTCTACTGCGTGCCTGTTTGGCTCTTCCATAACGCAGCGGTCTGTCACAGTCGACAGTGGATTTACACGACTGGAACAAGAGATGTAAGTAGCAAGTGTATCGTTGGGAAGACACTACTATTAAGGATGGATCCTTCTGGTTGCTACGGATAAGTACTCAGAGCTTCGCGCTCGAGCAATTTTGGCACGACGGTAAGCGATAACGGTCGGCATACCGCTACTCCAAAAATGACCGACATTCGATGCCCAGATTCCTATTCCGGTCACCAGTGATGCCTAATTTATGAAAATGTAAATACCTCAGGATTCAGGACAAAACACACGATTTTACTTTCGGGTCTGCTTTCAGGAGAGAGCATGCCAAAGTTTTCCAGGCTTGAAGGCACAATGTACGATGAGGATTTATTTCCCGAGGGGGAGAGAACTTCAACCTCAAGAATAACGGCTTCATGCTTGATGCCGTGAGCTCAAAACTGTCCATGGCCATGCATGCAGAGTTCTTCGAGAATCCAGGACTATCGATGTCTTGAAAGAATACAAACAGGAATCACTGAAGTATCCCGAACAGTCCTTCGACAGGGAGTATTGTCTCTTGCTAAGTTCTAAAACCCCTTCCCCTTATTATAGACTTAGCGTCAGGGCCTCGCATCGTCGTCCTTCGACGTGTACTGAGCACTGCCAGCGGCACTTTTGCTGCATTTGAAACGTGCTTCCCGCATGACGATCGGCTCGAATACTTGGAAGGTCACAGGGTTCGAACATTTCCTCACAACATTGGGCGAGTTCTTCCTCAATTTAGAGTCCGGACACATACTTCTACAAGCTTGAACTTGGGACGCCGCCTTCGATGCAGTTCATTCCCGTCCCTGTTCCACCGCCACCCTTTACGCGTATGCATGGCGCCGACAAGCGGGCCGACATTCGGACATTCCCTTTGTTTGATGCCACAAACCACCGCTTCACGTTTCTCAATATTGGAGTCGGAGCTAAAGCACACATTTTCGATGATCGTTGGCACAAGGCAGGCAGCTGTGAGGTGCCTGAAGCAAGGCACTGAAGCAGTTCAGCTTGCGCATTTAGTCCCAATTAACGAACTGGTACGACCTGCACATGCTTCCCTTCAGCGACTTTTGCACGTACGACAATGTCCGGAAGATGAATTACATACCTATATACCGTAAATCCTCTAATTATGGGCCAGGCCTATAATTATTTGATCGTGGTCCAGAGTGGCCTATAATTAGAGGGTGGCCGGTAATTAGAGGGTGGTCCATAATTATTTTGCCATTCAGAGACACATTTTCAACAAGGTTTTTATTTACACGTTCAACAATTTTGAACAATTATCTTCTCAAGTCAGAGTCAGGGTCCTCCTCCTCTTCGAATTCTTCGCTTTCCTCAGCGGCAGGTCTTTGGCACCGATCACGGATACGTCCCTGTCGTTGCCCGCGCCGTCTTCTGGATATTCATGTGACTCGACCTCGAGGCGCTGCATGAGCTCCGACAGATCCTTTGCTGGCGCTTCCTGGCGTGCCTAGACGAGCGAGGCGACTCCGTTGGGTATGCCATTCCCCTCCTTCAGACAGTGAATAAGGGCATCTCCGCTTCCGTAGAGCTTCGTGCTGATGCCGCATGCTTTGAATGAGCGGATGATCACGTCCTCCTTGACCGCCTCCCATGCATCCGGGAACCACTGGAGATAGGTCTCCCGCGGTGGAGGTCTTGGATTTCCAGCGGTAGTAGACTGGTGATCTCCCTCGAGCATCCACGCCTCGTAGAAGCGCGAATTTGAATTGCTGCGGCTCTAATTATCTATCTATTATATTATCTATCTATTATCTATTATTAACTAATTATAGTCCATGGCCTATAATTAGAGAGCGGCCTATAATTATTATCTCGTGATCCGAAGTGGCCTATAATTAAAGGGTGTCCGGTAATTAGAGGGGGCCTATATTTAGAGGATTTACGGTAAATTTATAAATTTACAGGCTTTCGTTTTGTGTTCTTAGAAAACTTTCGTTTAGCTTTCACCTAATTTTCCGCGTTCCTTCGTCCCTGATGGCCTATCAGCGACCCAACATGGTTGCCAGCCGTGACTGCGTCTTTCTGGCTCCGTTTTGTCTTGGATGTGACCAGCCGGAATCCTGTCTAAGTGGAGACTATCAGTACGCCGTGAATAGTACGCAGCAACCACGAACTTTTATTGGCTATTTTACTGAGCCTCCGCCGTTGTTCGTGATTGCCTACGCTGTTGTGGACCGTCTCCGGACTCGCACCTCGGGGCCGCCAACGATGAAGTGGGTCATTAAGGAGCGGTGCTTGCAGCTGGCGAGTGAATGCGGCTATAAACCGACTCCCGGCTGCCATTAGACTCGTGTTAATATAATGCTTGTGTTTCGCTACAATTTTTTGAGACAAAGATAAACAAAGTGCGTCGTTTTGGCAGCACCATGATTCTGTATAATCAAGAAAATAGCAGAGTCGGCACGGTGAGGCTGACGCAAATGCGATGCTTGGTACCACACTGTACTTTCCAGCAATAACACTTGCTGGCGACAGAAGATTGTTTTAAGCATACCTAATTAAGGACGTTTTTCGCCGTTGATTTCAAAACCAAAATCTCCGTGATCGTAGTGACCCGGCGTACTTTAAGTACCTACCACAACTTGATGGTAAGCTCCACTCTTCTGGCGGCGAACAAAGTTCCTGTACACTACAGGCGTCATTTACATCTTGGCGCGATACGAAAAATTAAAATTTTCTTCCTGATGCCTGAAAACTGCTAACATTAGACGGACGCAAAGGAAGAGAACCTGTGGGGTTTCCGTAGATTCGACTGGACCGAACAATCTAATTAACGTACGGACTATCTAAGCCGATTTTACCGACTAGACTTGGCAACAGGTCTGGCCTGGCGAGGGGATCATTTCCTTGCTTAGCATGAAAAGAAGGCAGCTGTCGCAGGAACGATGTTGAGACAAAAATATGGCAGCGCACGGTCCGTCAGCGAAGATCCACGGGACAGTCAATGCTTGTCAATCTGATGATCTGTCGCATTTTGCGACCTTCGAGATTTACGCGCGCGGAAACAGCTATGGCGAGCACGAAGGAATTTCCTGCGGTAGCGAGCAGCATCAGACGATTTGTGGGTGAGCAGCCACCGGCTTTTTAGTGATTGTTAATCCGGTGATCTGTCGCAGTGTGCGATCACCGAGACTAACAAGCACGAAACAGCTGGTGGCGAGCACGAAGGACTACTGTGGTAGCGACAGTTTCCATGATACAGCTGACGAATGCTTCCGTTACCAGGTAGGAGGTAGTTAAGTGAGTCCCCGAAAACGGGTGAATAGCGGAAACGTCGGCGGCTCAACCGAAGCTCCCGGACTAATCAGTGCCAAGCCGACGTAAAATCGCTTGACTTTGGCGACTGATCAGGCCTAGAGCCACGGTTGGAGCATGAATATCGAGCCGTTACGTTGACCAGGCACAGGTGGGGCAGGATGATGATTTGCGGGCGCGCAGCCATCGGCTTTTTAATGCTTGTTAATCCGGTGATCTCGCGGTGTGCGATCACCGAGACTAACAAGCACGAAACAGCTAGTGGCGAGCGCGAAGGAATGCTGCGGTAGTGGTAGTAGCGGTAGCGGTCCAGGTTCGTTCAGTAGTGGAGACGTCGCTCAACCGAAGCTCCCGGACTAATCAGTGCCAAGCCAGCGTAAAATCTCATGGCTTTGGCGACTGAATAGGCCTGGGGCTGCGGATGAGACTTAGGGATTTAGCAGGAGTAGGAGCTGCTGAAAGCTCAGGACTAGCTATTGCCAAACACTTGCTTTGATGTCGTGTTGTTTGGCTAACAGACAGGCCCGAGAATCCGGCAGCTGAAGGGGAAAGGGACATTCACTTGTTGAGTATGAAGAAGAAACTGAAGTTCTTCGGAAATGAGCAGATATTTATACCGTCGAAAAGCTCAACGATTGCTGTTTTTATTGGCCTTTATAAAGAGCGTTGGTCATGGAAATTGCAGAGCCCACGGTTTCCAGGTAGCTCCCGGTTTTCGGTTCATATTTCTTAGAGGTTGTCGTTTCTTTCTCATGTCCAGTGGCCCAGGAGCAATATGACAGCATGAAAATTACTCCTTTTACGCTTGAGCTTGTCTAAAAAGTTATACGAACGCTTAGTCCATCGCTTTTCCTGGGAGATCACGGGAATAAGCGATGGCTCCTAATTTTTAGAACACTTTTTATGGAGTGCGTCCTCAAGCATAGAACAAGCAAGTGAGTTCATATGGATCGTCTACGTACGTGCACCAAACGGACCTTTCGGGTAAAGTGCAAAATTGCAACAGCTATGCAAAACAACTGCTTAGAGAACAGTGCATATTGTGTCTAGTGCCTAAGTTCTAGCTTAAATTAAACACAAGGTCCTTCGATCCGCCAGCCGGTCACCAAGGTCAACTTAAGCTGAAAGGTAGCGTGAGACCTTCATCCTCGTCGCTGCAGACTGAACTTCCAAAAAACCAGAGACTAGAACTTTAATGCAAGTACAAAAAGACGCAAGACAACGCATATTAGTAAACCGTATCCAAAATCGGAGCTTACTCAGGGATGAAGAAAGAGGCTTCTTCGTGGTCAGATCAGCGTCATTGCCTTGTTCATGACGAGCTTCTGCGTCTCCGGCGACAGCTCCGTCATCATGCCTGCAGCGTGCAGCGCTTTCAAGTCCTTCGTCGTCACGATGGCACCGGTCAGACGGGTCTAAAGGTCTACCAATTCCCGCGTTCAACTGCTGCTAGGCACGTACAATGAGGTGTTGGTCGTTCCATTGCTCTGCAAGCTTGAACTTGGCGAAGAGAGGGAGCTCGGTGGAACGACACAGGAACTCCACACAGCGTTTCAGGACGTCCGGAGCGTCGTAGCGATCGGCCAGGGCACGAATGCCATTCAGCTTTTCGTCCAAGTTTTCAGCTAAAGAATTACGACAGGATGAAACACATTGCAGTGCAAAAGTCTACGCTTTCAGAAACATCGGATAAGCTTAGTTCTAAGCAGCAAGCTCGGGCCTCGATCGGCTTACCATTGCCGATGTTGTTCGGCCTTCGAAGCAGTACGTCCAGGAAGTTCTGGAAGTCCGCCGGGGAGATACCGTCGATCTTTATTCGCCTCGGTTCGTTCTCCGGAAACTCACACTTGAACATGTCGTTGAAGACGTTCGACGCCTTGGATACTTGCTAAGACCGTAAGCTTACGTTGCAAGCCAGGAAGATGCAAGTATGGCTTCGACCTTACCCCAATATTCGCTGGGAACTCCTTGCCCTCGACCTCGAACACGACGTCGCTCGGTGGGGCGTCGAACAAGCTAAATGATAGCGCCAAGTGAAAGTATGCGACAGGACAGAGGCGACTCCACGACATCCACCGCCAACCTTTGTATCTTACGCACTTCAGAGGACCGTTCCACATAGTCATCCTCCTTGCAATGTGCTATATGAGCCCTAAAGCTACCGAAATTCATTTTGCATGTCTTTTGAGAGCTTTTCCCGACTTTGACACTAGCACCCTATTAAAATTTGCGTAGAATTACGCACTCTAGAGAGTACACTCAGGTCTATGAGCGGCTTACCTCTTCCTGGGCTCGAAGACTTGGATCATGACGCCCAGCGCGCTGAAGTGGGAGCATGTGCTGCGACATTGTCCGCTGCTTTCGATCCATCCGTCTCGAGTGATCGTTATTCGACGCTTCTAAAAAGGTGAACTGAATGCTAGGTTAATGGTAGACTGCTTACTAGTGGCATGTTGAGCCCCAGGAACATGATTTCGGCCTCGAAGCTCGCGGTGAGGTTGTAGGGAAGGCTGCAGCGGAGGTTGACCTCTGCGAAATAGTTGCCCATTTCGAACTTCGTCGTCGCTGTGACGAGCCTAAACAAGCAGTTAAGATGGAAAATAAGCAATAAGGCTAGTAGTTGCTTACCACCATGCGCCGCCGACGTATCGAACCATTTGCTGGTTGCTGGGTAGAAAGAAGGTGGCTGCATCTGTGAACGGTTCGAACACTTCTAGCGACATCGTTCAGAACGGAGTCGGTTTTGGGACGCTGTCAATGGTATTTTACTCAGAATGTTGTCGAGATGAGTTTTCAAAATCTGACGGTGGTTAATTTTTCAAGCAAAGTGCGCGACGCGACATCGCACCGAAGAAAGCGGCTATGCAAAGACTAATTAAAACCTCTGGAAATGAGTTAGAAGCTCAATATTTACAATTAAAATGGCATTTCCACGGCTGCTTTATCAATAAGAATGCTTTCGCCGTAATTTTGGCCTGTAAGACAATATCGGACGGAAAACAACAATAAAATTCCCTCGAAGCGTTGGTCCGCAATCAATGCGCGGTTCGACCTTCAGTCGCTAAGCGCCCTTGCGGGCGAGTGTTTTGCTTGCTCGTCGCTGTCGGATGCGCTCAGGCATTTCCAGCTGATTAAATAGGCACACGACTCATTTTCTTTAAGCCTAGCATCACGGAATTAAGGAGCGCAAAACCGACAGGACAGCGCATTGCTACAAGATTAGCTTGCTAATACGGATACTTGAAGCGTTAATAAGGACATCTAGAACAAGGTAATGCCTGCCGAAACAGGTGATGATCCGACGGGAGAACCTGTTGGAACTAGGCTATTGAAGGCTTTAAGATCATAAAAATAAAAAGCTCAGAAGAGCACAAGCTCACGAGAATAATGGCCAGAGAAAAGCGCTCGTTTTCGTCAAGACCTGCGCATTCTCCTCTGTGCTGGGACGGCGAATACATGAGAGTAAGCAAGCTGGCCGCACAGCGATCCTTCGCCCAGAACGAAAAACACGCATGTTTTGGTGGATCCGAGCTGCCGTTTTACACAGTCTTACTCGTACGAGCTTTTACACTTTAAGCTTTCTCTCTTATAAGCACGCTGTCATAAAAGTCCGTCCGAATAAGTATGACGGTATTTCGGCCGTGTACTTCAGCGGTTAGAACGCCCTTCACCCGCAGAAGACATGCAGAATTGCTCGAGTACGTCAGTAATTTGTCGCGATACAACTGCCTTACCCGAGATCTGTTGCATTCTCCATAAGTCAAAGATCAAGGCTAAACGAGGTAGTAGTCGAGTATAGGGTCAGCCACTTAGGGTGAGGGGAGGTTCACTAGTGACTAAGCCCGTTAAACGGGCCACAGCGTATTTTATCTGTGACCCTTCTCCGCTAATCGACTAAAGAAAGTGATCCCCGCCACCCACTATAGGCGGAACCCTTTTCACTCAACTAGTGCCTTAAACGTATTTGTGATGTTACCGGGTGTCATTTTGTTTCAGGAAACATTGTCATTCCGCATGTGCTACGACAAACAGAAACATATCGAAAGTTCGTCAACAAATGGTGTTGTTCGAAGAGTTGCAAAAGTCTTGGTGGCAGCACGAGTATTCTCCGGAGCAGACGAAAACCTCCGCTTTTGCCGAGAGGCAGCCCTTGACGATGTAGCCGCTGTCACAACCGCTGAAATAACTGGTTTACAAAGTGACATAAAGTGTGCCAACCAGTAGCCCGGCATCATTTTGGCTTTTTATTCGAACCAACGGGGTCAAATGGGGCGGGCAAGTGCATCGCCTGTGCTATGTAGAAGCTAAAAGCTCCACAGTGCGCAGCCTGTTGTCGATCCAGAAAGATCGAATAAACAAAAAATTGAAGAAGTTTGCAACAACTGAAGATCATGAGCACTTTGCTCCAGATAATCCTCCATGTAAAAGGGTAAATTTCGCTGTCCTGCATCGTACATGGACTCCCTGCCTACGCCGAACGCAAATGCTTACCGATAAATCGATCCTGAGCAGTTCAGCGTATAGCATCCGTTGTCGAACCACGCACACGTCACTCTTTCAATGCGATCTGAACGAAAACATACCGCAGATTACAGGCGTATGTCAGGAACGTACCTTCTGGACCTGCAAAACAACGAAGTGCCACCGCTGGAAGAATCACCACAAACAGCTTTATGAGCAGCGATTGCAACAACGTCCGTTTCATTGGCTCAGTGTTTCGAAGCAAAGGACGTAGAAACACTACCGCAATGCAGTTGTGTGATTGCTGGGCGAACGGAAAAGGAGGACAAATGTTTACCTTTCTATACGTGGCTAACTATTGCTCAGACTCTGCTGGACTGACTGTTGAATGTGCTTCCGTAGTCGACAATCATTACGTTCTGCAAGACCACTTCCTAGCTGTTTTGTTTGAAGGACCGGCAACTCTCCGAGGACCAGTCGACTTTGAGCAACAACAGATAACTTGAACTCACGAGGGGCATTGACCCTGGTCCAAGTAAGTTTCCCGCTACTTCGTTATCTGATGAGCATCGCCTAATAAGCGCTCAGAAACTCTCCAACTCTCAAGAGCGGATTATCCTGGCTTGGGGACGCCACTGACCGCAAGTATTAGGGCAACATTAATTGGATTACTTTGTTAGCCGTAAGTGCTAGCTGGGGTTTGATGCTGAGGAAACCGAGGCGATCCTTGTTATGGAATCCGGGCTTCGCCTTTTGAGACCTTGTATGGTGATCGTTAAGGGGCCGGATCCCCAGGAGGTTTGTTTCCCACCGATTTAGAGTAGTTAAACGTAGGATGTCGGTACTGAAGGCACAGCAGCTGGAGTGTGATTCGACAGCTCGATACAATAGACCCTCTAGGAAGATAGCATTCGGTCTGTAGGGTCAGATTTTTAGGCGATTGTTGAAGAGCAAACCGGGAAGACGGGGGGATTCATTTCACTGCTTCATACTTTTCTGCTTCGATCAAGCAATCTTCAGCAGGTATCCAAAAGCATAGTGGTAGTTCCGTTACCCGAAGTCAGTTGAGTTATTTTTGCAGTTGCCCGATTACTGAGCTCGAAACGGAAAACGAAATCCGGGCCTACTTGGTTCTTTCTCAGAATGGTAACTAACCAAAGAGCAACTCGGTGAACGTGTGAGCCAACGACCAGCCCCGTGGCACACGGCGGGGGCAGTGCAAGTGTTCACCGCATAATTGCCTTTCATCATCGTCTTTCTCGACTGCCATCTTTTTTGTCGGGGTCAGAGAGCATCCACGGCTGTTGAGAGCGTGACTTTTAAAAGTCGGCCGACGACAG
Source organism: Aphelenchus avenae (assembly GCA_020875895.1). Taxonomy (NCBI): domain Eukaryota; kingdom Metazoa; phylum Nematoda; class Chromadorea; order Rhabditida; family Aphelenchidae; genus Aphelenchus; species Aphelenchus avenae. The sequence goes on from JNEY01001249.1 coordinate 29,330, forward strand.
AGAGGGCTCCATGAATTGATAAGCAGGGCCATCTGACGCGCCTGTTCGCCTGGTGCCCTCTCGAAATATAAACAGACCATTCCGACCGCTTAGTTCAGGGAATCCCCCGCCGGCCGCAAGCGACCACAAATCATCCGGTGAAACAA
>JNEY01001250.1:31718-41824 GCA_020875895.1 Aphelenchus avenae
CGGAGCCATTTGTCCACAACACGCTGAGTCAACGAAAAGCAATGGAAGTGCACATAGTGCTCGCTCGAAAGCTTCTAAAAAGCTTTCTTGTGCTACGGTAGCCATAACTTTATGACCTCGCTCATGAGAGCGAAAATGGCTTGCTCGAGCTCCCCGCTCAGGTCTCAGGACGCAGATGCAGCACGACCGGTACGCCGAAATGCTTGGCTGTGTCGAGTTGTCGGCCCAACGCATCCATCTGTACTTGACGAGATGGACAATTCCTAAAAAAATACAAGTGATGCTTGCACACACAGGTGTGTTCACTCGTTCGACTCGTCGCCGCCTGATTCGTCTATAGCTATAGGCCTGTATCCGTATGCAGAGGAATCCTCGAAAACCTTCCAAAGGAAGTTATGCACTTCGTCGTTGTACTCAAGGGCGTTTTTGGGATGCACACCGAACGTAGCGCCCAAAGTCCAATCGGACGGCTAAAGCAAACACCATAGACACACAAAAAAAGACTAAACTAACCATCAAGTTGACGCGCTTGGCCAGGAGGCCAAGGTCCATCTGCGCCAATTGCGGGTTGTGACCGGCACCCGATTTCTCCTCGCGCGCAGGAGCCGTTTTCTGACCGATAGGCCTGAGATAGACCGATGGGTAACAGAAATTTGGAATAGCACCGCCAAATTCAAACTCCTTGTCGTCCAGAGTCAGCAGCTGCGCCCAGTCGTCGATCGTGATGCGTTTGCTTTCAAGCAAATCGACGTGGCAATGTGCATCAACGACACGAGGTCGCCTTATAGAAGGAGGTCCGGACGACATACTAAACAAAAATAACAGATAAAGGCCCACACAATTACCAAAAGAAAACGGTATTGCAACGTGCATGCCACGTGTTAACATTTCTTTGGCATAGTGAATCGGAAGTTTGCTGACCATCTGAGCTCAGGTTTGATACCTTGGTATCAAGGACAAATTTACAGGGATATAACATTTGCAAACGTTAGGTAAAAACGAACTTTGGACAACATGCAGCTGTTTGGAAGATGCAGGCACTATATAGTCATATGACATTGGCTAACGCCAGTTATCAAAAATGTCGCTGATGTCGCTGTCGCTGTCGCTGACGCTGCCATTGTCGCTGTCGCTGTCGCCATCGATGTCGTGGACGCGCACCATCGATCTCGCTTCGCGGTAGAGCTGTCGCAGAAAGCTTCTGCGAACCTCATCGTCTACGGAAGGCGTCTGCAATACTAATGCACTTAACCACATACGGCCAGCCACTACATGCCTCATGAACAAGATGATCGACGTGCGACGAGGTCTCTTGCTTCACAGGGCTGTTTCCAGTCTGGCTTTTGCTTGACTTAGGAGTGGAAGGAGGGGCAGCGGTGGATGTCGATTGACGCTTTAACGCCCTTATGCGGTCCACCTATGTAGCCTCTTTCGGAGTAAACACCGGTGTCTTAATAATGTCGAATCACATGTACAAAACCACGAATAACTCAAGCTTACTGCAATGGGGTTGTCCACAGAGTCCTCCAAGCACACTTCTTTTTTGCGGTGAGAAGCGGAAGCTCCTGGAGGGAGGCTGGCGCATCGGAGACGATAACATCAACGAGGCGCACCTCAACGGCAGTAGCTGCAGCAATAGCAAAACGCTGGTCTCCGTCAAACTTTGCCAGAATACGATCATCGTCCGACCCGGAGGAAGTGGCCGACTTGGAAGTACCCGGAGTAGACGGATGTGCAGATGACATACTAAACAGTAATAACCGATAAAGGCCCACACAGTTACCAAAACAACAGCAGGATTGCGACATGCATGAAACATGTTAGCGTTTGCACTGGCATAGTGACTCGGAAGTTAACTTGACCATGTGGACTGAGATCTGATACCTGGACAGCAACGACGGATTTACAGCAGTATAACGTTTGCAAACGTTAAGTAAAGACACATGTTGGACAAAGATACAGCATTTTGGACGATGAAGGCACTATTCGGATTATGACATTAGCTAACGCAAATTTAAAGGGCAAGCACGAGGCTCTAGTCGCTGTCACTGTCAATCTGGAGGACGCGCGCTTTCTTGATTGTATCGTTGTAGAGCTCGTGCAAGACGGCAGAACGGCGCTTGCCGTTACGCTCACCTTTTTCGAAAATAGCCAGCAATACTGAACTATGGACCAGCAAACTACGCGTCGCTGCATACGTCACGAACGACACGGCTCACGCTGGGCGACGTCTCCTGCTTGACTGGACTGTTTCCCGTGTGATGGCGCTTGGTCGACGTTGGAGTGGACGGAGGACCAGCGCTAGAAGTGGACTGACGCTGGAAGAACCGTGAGCGACCCAACGGAGTCATCTCCTTCGGCGTAGAAGCAGGCCTCTACCGAATTGAGGCTATCCACATCGTCTTGCAGACAAACGTCGGCCGCCTACATGACGTCGATGTCAACCATACTCGAGTTTTCTGAACTCCCCTACGTGATTGAGCATCTACGGAAAACAGACCTTTCTCACGACTGACGATGCCCGTAAGTCGCAACTGGGAGCCCCGCTCAAAAGAGCCGAAGAGATTCGCACGCTTTCGAACTGCATAGAACGTCCAGCGGCACTCTTCAGAGGCATATACAGGACAACGCAGAGCTTCACGCAGCACTCCACAGAACTTGCGGTTCATGACTGCCGCACTGCAAGGCATATTCTGCACGGAAACACTTCACAAACAACCAATCAAAGCCCAAGCCGCACTGCAGGGCTCAATCTGCACGCAACAAGCTTTAAAAACTATCAGCGCAAGTAATGCTCAAGCAACACGACTCAACCCACAACTTCGAGCTTGAAGCAGGACTGCCCAAACCTCAACACAAAGCTTGAAGCAAGACGACTCAGTTCTCAGAATGAAGCACGACGTCTCAGACCTCTACTCAAAGCTGTGAGCAAGACGACTCGCTTCTCAGCCCGGGTCTTGGAGCTCGACGTCTCAGAGCACTACTCAAAGTTTGAAGCAAGACGTTTCATTTCACAACACGGAATTTGAAGCAATACGACTTAGACCTCTACTCAAAGGTTTAAGCTAGACAATTCAGTTCTCAACTCGGAGCTTGAAGCACGGCATCTTAGTTCTTGCCTCTGATCATAACTTTAAGCAAGACGACCCAAAGCTCAGCTCAGAGTTTTAAGCAGATAACTCATGCCTAAGCGCGGACCTCAACTTAAAAGCTTGAAGCAAGGCGACTCACTCGGCTCATGGTTTGAAGCACGATGTGTCAGATCTCAACTCAAAGCTCAAAGCAAGGGGAGTCAGAACTTAACTCAGAGCTTGAAGCAACACTAAAGCGAGACGTCTCAGATCATAAAGCGATAGAACTCTGAGCTTGACGAAATACCGAAGCAATAAAAATCAGAGCTTGAAGCATGACTCAGGCCTTACTCAAACATATTTAAGCAAAACAACTCAGACCTGAACTCAGAGCAATGCGAGAACTCAGATGACTACTGCGATGATCATGTAATCTTACACATAAACAGGCCGCCGAAGGCGGCCCCTCCTCTAGTGGCGCTATTGTATCCTGCTTTAAACAGGCGACAATCTTGCGTGACAGCCATTGCTTGCGTTTTGGATATTTGTATGTACTGCAATACGTAAGTTTGCTCTATTGGGTTGATGACATTGGCGTTAATGATAAGGATTCAAAGGGCGTCATTAAGTCTTCGATCCAGGTTTTACGATGTACCGATAATGAGTCATACGCGTATTTTGATAATTCTGCGCTAGAATATGGCTAAAACTGGTCGTCATTCCTTGTTTCCGTTAGAGGAAAAATACATGGTCGTTTCGCTTTTTTATTTTTACTAGATATGTAGAGGCAGTATTCGTCACATAAGAAAAGTTACTGCAAGAGCCAGGGCGTAGTGAAATATGTACTTTTTCGCGTACTGGTAGGCCACTGCTCTAGGATACAATTTTTTTTTGGGGCGGCGGGGGGGGGGTGGGTGAAACAGGTACCTTACATATTTTTTACGGCGCCGGCCTGCGGTCAGCGCCGAAAAAGTGCCTTGGTTCCCCTTATGATACATTTGCGGGTTGTCCGATAATGAATTTTTTATGGGTTAAACCTGCGCCTAACCCATGAACACTGCTTAAAGCGTTCGTTACTGGCAGGCCACTTCTCTAGGCATGACAACATCCGGCACAAGGACCGCTGCGCATGGTAGCATATTTGTTATGCTTTAACTCGTTCCGTTCGGTTTCGCGGATTACGTATAACTTACATATTAACGTACATGATCGTAATCCATCTTCTTCGCCACAAAGTCGGGTTAGCAGTGACCGAAGCAAAAACGGCATCGTTTTTACGGAACTCGTGCTTCTGCTTCAAGTTTTTTTACAAATCATTTAGATAATGTTTTCAATCTCGTCCTCGTCGAGACTCAAATTTCAAATCGCTCTCGTCCTGGTGCGGGCGAAATGTTCGACACCGTTGTCGAGGTCAAAACTACGATTATAACAAAGATGATCGACTCGAAGCGCGCTTCGTCATTCGCAACACGTGCGAACCCAACCGCTTCAGCTTGTTCTGAAGCAGGCTGATGCGGCCTATTTCGAGGGAAACCGATAAAGCAGGGCAACAGGACGCATGGCTTTTATCTTTCTGATGAAAAACGTCAAGAGCAATTTCAAGGGCGGATTGGATTAACTGCGGACAATGCACTGCCTTTTAGTAGATTAAGTCTCGGTTATTCTATCTCGGTTAATTCGGTCCTGGTACCCATGTTTATGATCGTTTTGCTTGGATATTTCACATGAACGATTACAGATTCTCGACATCGAAGGGTTCCTGGCACTAAGCGTAAGCTTAAATGATCGGTTGGCGGGGATTGTCTACCTCCAGGTCTCAGGCAACAAGCGGAACATTTTTAACTCGGCCTAAGCTTACGTCCTCTTGCTCTCGGGATTCCTGGAGGCTACGCATCAAAAAGCACACTATGAGCAACCATACGCAACATATTCAACGTAGACGGAACTTACTATTTTCTGGGTGATTAGACATCATTAACACCCAACGCCATTTAATGATTCCATTATAAGTAATTATCGTTAATCTTTAAATTTATACTTTGAGGGCCGTTTAGTCTCTTCGAATGGTCACGTGAGCTTACCACTGTTTCGATAGTGCTCCAAGCAGTTGCCCAGCGTACGGATCACATTCTTGGCTTCCTGACTGAAAACGTCATCGCCGGCCTTCTCGACGAATTTCTCCGCTTCGGCTATAGCCTTCTGCGTTTGTGAGAGGCGACTGGTTGCGTCGTTGCGACTCAGTACTTTGGGGGGGGGGGGGTGCAACGACCTCGGCCAGGTATGCGTGCTGTCGAAGGGCAAAGCGCTCATTGCCCGTCATTGAAAGCAGTTAGGTAAAGAAAATAATTGACAATGTCGCCTGCAAAAAAGCGCAATGCTTGAAGCGCGAAAAAAAGAAATGGCGGTAATTTCACCACAGTCGCAGCTTGGCTAAGTTCAGACTAGTCTTAAGCTTAGGCTCGATTAATGGCCTAATTTAAGCTTAATTTAGGGCTTGAACTAGGTTGAGTTTATGTTCGAGTTTAAGCCTACTAGCTAAATCGTAACTACGCTTTGGGCTCTGCCTAAAACTTTTAGCAAAATGTTCTTGGTTTTCTCTCCTGCTCGGAAAAGTTGTTTACAAACGACTAAGTGCGAGCCGAAACAAATGTGCGGCCGAAAGACTTGCGCCAGAGCTCTTGCAGAGACGTATGACATAAATGCTCACTTCGTTTAACGGCCGGGCCGTGTGCCTTCGATTAACCGGCCAAACCATAAACCGGTCGTTTTCGCGCCACGCGGCTCTCCGCGGCGAGTTACGTTTACGCGTCCGATCGGCTCCGGTGAGCGCTGATCTAGTGTGTGTCGAATTTTGTTGAAAGACGCCCAAGCAGTGTAATGTGGTTTGAGCAGTGAACACATTCAGTTCGCGCGCTATTCCGTGAATGTCGCCGACAGTGATTTTAGTGAGGTAAGGAAGTTTACGGAGCCGACGGGTCGCATGAAGTGGAAAACGGCAGGCAACGACAGATTCTATTCTGTCACTAAGGAGATACCTTTTAGTGATGAAAATTTTTTTAGAAGATAAAAAAGGCTCTTTTTGACGTTTGAACTGACCAATCCCGTGTTTTGCTTAGATGAGTGATTTCGAAATAAGCGTTAAGGTCCTCAAACTCAAAGTCCCGACCAAAAACAATTTGTGATGTCAGTTCGGAGCTTGTGAAACGTTGAATCGGACAGCACTATAGCACAGGACAGCGCTGTCCTGTGCTATAAATATATGGCGGCAGGACGAAGATGCGTAACGTGTAGGCAGGGGCGTACCGGACCAAAAAGTATCGGGGGGGGGGGGGCGACAGGGGTCAGGGGGCCCTCACCTATTCTTCGGCGTCCCGAAACGTGGACGTCCCGAACCCTGTACACCTGGTAGACAGGTCCGCACTAGGGCCACCCCTTTGTTTAGTTGCATGACGGTAAAGCATAAGCAGCGGCGCTCTTTATTTGTTTGAAATTTTCGGCGGAATCTCAGCATTTAGGGTGGTTTAGTTTTATGCTTTTCCCTCGCCGCGTAAAGCCAATCGAATGACGCGAATTCTCAGATGCGCTAACGCAACAGAATCCCAAATTACACCCATATTCGTTCCAATGTTCACACACATTCCCACCGTCCTAGATGATTGGTCTGGTTACGAAACCGGCCTGTAGGCTCTCTTGTAGAATTGATCAGCAGTCCTCGCGAATATCCCATACGAATTGACAACCGACATCACGTCGCGGCCCAAGGACTTCGACAGAATGCTGGACCAGGTTTTATTTAAAAGGAAGTAATACCTGACTCTCTGAAAATCTTCTATTTCTGCGTTACGTTTAGCACACGAACAGCTGCCTAATTTCGGGCAAAAGCTCATAAAAAATTGGCCAAATTTTGACAAGGATGGCCAGACTCTCTTGCGAACTTAATCGTGTAGTGGCAGATTTACAACGTGCCCTTATTATGACGGGCAAAAACGATTCCATTTCAAATATGGCCTTTTCCGATTCATCAACTACTAGCAAGCTTTTGAGCCTGCTCTTCATTTCTATCATAGGAAGAGACTGCGCAAATGCGTAACCGCGAAGAGTTCCTCTTTAAGCAATTTCTCCCGCGGTCGGCTTGCATCCATCCGTTAACGTGGACGGGTGGCCGACCTTGATCACGCCAATTCGTGGAAGCGACGCCCGTTCATTCCGTGGTCCGAAACGCGCGTGCGATGCATTGACTCGTTTTCTCTGCTTGCTTACGTTTTGGTCTAATATCGCACCGTTAGCGCTCGTTCGGTTGTATACAACCAAACGTATAAAATGTACATGGCTTTTCAAAGTGTGGTAAATTTGGCAAGATAAGCATGCGGGAGGAGTGACATCATGATGTCTTCAAATTCCGGAAGCAGCTCGCCTATTTCGTTAGCGTTACTCGCGATGACGGCCGTTTGGCAAACATGCTGTTATTTTGTGCGGTACCCAAATGTCTCCTGGACCACGTCCGTTTAGGGCTGATCTCTACAGGTTTTTACCACATTGCAAGTGTTTTAACGAAGAGTCGCAAACGAGCGTAGAAAATTGTTCTGTTGCGTGACGCGACACGGGTTTGAAAAAATAAGGGAATACGGTGCGACATGCGTTTTATAATACGTACTCCATATGTTTTAAATGCAAAGTCGGCTGGCCGAAGTTTTTCGCAATCTTTAGACTGTCGGGCAAAATCTAATCATCCACACTCTTGGACAACTAATGCGTTTATAGTTGTTATACCAGGAAAAAGAGCACCCCTAAAGCAAAATCATGGCGTGTCCAACAAAACTTCTGGCAAATGTGTCTTACCCACATTTATGGCACCATTCGTGATGTTTCTCATTTCACACGTTTGCGTCAACATGGATGTCTTATCAAACCGTCGGAATTTCGGCCATTCAATGCTTGATTGAAACCGCTTGATTTCCGTGAAGGAACCAATTTGCTTGCGCAGCATAGGCTTTCGGTCAGTGTATGTTCGCTCAAAGTGTTTGATAGGTCTCTAAAGCATCAACGTATTTTGCTGGTTTTATCAGGAACCTTCTACTGCGTCGTTCACGGTGCTACTAACATTTGCACGTTTACCTGCAACTGACAATCAGCTTAGCAGGCTACTCTGTAACGCGACACCCGAAACGGAAGTTTGCGGACCGGGATCGCTAGCTTAGCTTGACAGTTACTTGCGCGTCTCACGAGGCTGCCAACCTATCTGGTAACTACTTTTGTGATACCTAATACGTTTGTAGTAAACTTGCGACGCCCGGTAAGTCAAGGCGTGGTGCGGTTAAAAATGTCAACGTTTAAGGGCTCTAGCTTAATTCAGCAATATACCTTGCGACTGTGTGGGCATTAATTGTTAAGCAACCGCCCGAGCAAGCAAATATAATTATGCCGTGTGGGTCAAAATTAGCTTTCTGGTAAATGAAAGAAAACTCAAAGACGTTTTTTAAACATCAAAAGAAGTCCAGTCAAAATTAATAACTGAAGACCAGAGATATAATGGAGAGAACAGACAAGGTGGAGACAGGTTTTTATCTGCATTTATCTAACAGCTCCCGTTTCCGGTATTTAACAGTATTTGCTGTGTCTTCCATTATACAAACACTTTCTCGAGTCCGAAATTTTGTCTGCAAAAATTTCGGCAGAAAACGATGCTCAAGAAGAATGCCACTAATTGGCGCACAGCGAGACCAACCGATGTTGCCATGTCGATGACAAACGAAATGACGAACTCTGCTATACTGACATATGACTACGTAGGATTTTGTCCTTTTGTAGTTTGCCTAATTGAGCCAAACTTAATACCCATGTGGAAAATTATAGAGTTGTGGTGCATCTGAGCTTTCTTCCTCGAGTGAGGATGCTTCATTGTATGCACACAGCCGGTAATTTTCTAAAAAAATTCTAAAAAAGCTTCGAAATTAATTTTTTTGCGTTTGTACTCGCGTAAGTGGTTCATTGTTGATATTGTTTGAAGGCGTATAACCTAAAATTCTTACAATTTGTTTCGAAGACGTCGGCTCCGTACCTGTCGGACGGATGATTGTTCGTTTGCGCCGCTGTTATTTGTAGCGACACCAGGGTCATACATCGCCATACTAAACCTACCCTCCGCGCCGCTGGTACGGAACTAGCTCGTTGCAGGTTACAAGGCTTGCCCGAACCATGGAATTAGAAGTAGCGTACCCTCTAAATCGAGCCGACATTTGATGCCCCGCCCCGAGAAGGAATTATTTACGAACATGCTTGGCGTTGAATGTCCCAGAAAAGTTTCGTACTTAACCCCCCCCCCCCTTTCTTCAGGTTTTATAATTTTGCTATGCAACTAGAACTGTTTGTGGCGTCACGATCGTTTAGAGCGATTCGCGATTTTAGATGGTTGTTCTGGCCTTAGCTCTGGCTGCCGGGGAGGACAGAAGGATTTTGACAGCGTCCATACGATTTTACCTCGGTTACTTCGCGCCGCCTTGAGCCGTTCCAGTGACTCTGCTCGGCGCCGACGTGCTTCCACGAGGCAAACTAGCAACCTTATGTCGTTTTTTGCTAGCTAATTTCGACCGACCCGAAAAATAAGCCTTCAGTATCTTTAAGTCGCACGGTGAAAAGTTCAAGCGCCAGGTTTGTGACAATAATATTATTCTGCTTGGTTTTTGTGGATCAGTTTGATACTGCAATTGCCGTATTACCGAACTGCTGTAATCTAATATTTGTTGCATACTCAGGATTTCCCGAGCAGTAAGAATTTAGAAAAACTTGGCTCGTTTCCTTGTCCTATCGAATCGATTTTAGTGTTCTTCCTACCGGTATGGTAGCGAGTGCTCGACGACGGCCTTGTTCGATTATGTGGTTCTGTATTCGGTATGTTGGACTCCATGATTGAAGTCAGTTCTTTGATTTTATACCTACTTCCGAGCGGTGCAAGGTGCACAAAGCCGTTTTTCTAGCTTGTTTGAGTCTTGATATCCAATTTTTTTTGGCCCATGGCATAATGTGCCCATAAACAAA
>JNEY01001251.1:5589-36175 GCA_020875895.1 Aphelenchus avenae
TGCTGGTCGGCAATGACTTGTGACACCACCGACGCGATATCGATTTCCGGGGCAGCGGCGGCTGGCTGGCTGGCTTGAGTGCGTCCGCTCCGCACCTCCGTTTCGATTTCGTCGACGCGATTCGTCAGCTTCGCAATGCTCTCGCAAACGACATCCAGCTTTGCGATGAGTGACTGGTGAGCACTGAGGACTTTCTCGACGAGCTCTTCCGTAGACGAACGAGCTGGGGCAGCGGCATTGTAGGAAGTCCGCAGCTTGGAGTTTTTGGAGATGCAGAGGAGGCAGTAGTACTTGTCGATGCGGTCGAAATCGGCCGGAGGAATAGCGGCGCAAATATCGTGGAACCAGATCTGGCAATTGTCGCAGCAAATAGACTCCACAGATGAAGGCTGCTTCGACTTGCAGACACACGGCTTCTGGCTTTTAGACACTGCCGAAGAAGGGGTGTGTGGCATGGCGCTCGCGGGGAATTTATTCACAGGATATTGAGAGAGCGACCGGTCGCGGCCGACGTAGCGGCTGCGAATTTTACCTAGTGCTGAGTACAGCTAGTACTAGTACGTATTGTTAGCTCGGCTGGGCCCACTCTATAACCAAATTCAATAAGATGCCGCACCCTACCCACCACGTGTATGGATCAAGAGTTGCCGGACGCTCCCTTTTTGGCAAAGTACCAAATTCTGAATTCTGATTCTGAAAATTCTGAATTCTGACGTTTTTGACGATTCTGAATTCTGAAATCTGAATTTGATTTCGTGATTCTGAATTCTGAATTGAAAATTCGATCAGAATCCACTCGGTACGAGTGGGAGCCGACTACGAAATGACCACCTCAAGTACAGCTTAAACCAGTCCCAGGACGGCATACCTCAGCCCGGCGACGACTAGCCAAAAGGCGTCCTTCACGCCGTACTTCCACAGTCGCCGAGCCATCGCTCGATACTCGTGCATCGGCAGAAGCGGCCACGCTCGTGAGTCGGTGATCTCCTGCGGGCGATCGCCGTTGATGAAGTCGCAGCCGGGCAGCGCCTGAGCCTCCTCGTAGGCGGCTCGAAATTCGCTGGGGGAGAACTTCGCGTCCTTCATGCTCCGATAGCGTCGAAACTTTGCGGTGTTGTCGAGCTCCGCGAACACGCCGTCCGGTTTCACGTGGCGGATCGCGCTTCGGACGTCGTCGGCACTAAAGTTGGAATCCTTGGCCCGGGTAAAAGACGGAAGAATTTTCGGAAACAGCCGCTCCGAACGAAGGTTTCGTGAAGCAACAAGGTAGTAATAGACCTCTATTAAAGCAACGCGATGGAGTGCTAGCACCATGGACGACGTAGAATGTTTATGGAGTCCTAGGCCGCATCATGCGGAGCGTACTGAACATTCTGGAAGGCAAGCGCCCCAATAAGTAGTTTTAAATCATGCTTAGCATATGAAGAGATATGTCCCTGACAGCGACTAAAAGGTGGACCCAGGCAAGTTATTTAAGCACCCGAAAAATTGGAGTAGGGATAACAGATTTGTCTTCGCTCTAGCTTGATCTGTAGTCCATTACGAGCTTATCCTGCGCCCAGTAGATCTTAGGTCTGAGAATTACCATTAGACGTGATACGCCGTGCTGCATAAAAGTTCGATCCGTGAATTCGTTCCGTGAAAACGGCTCCAGGGTACGATCCGTGAAAAGTGAATGAGGGTACGATCCGTGAAAACACCGCTAAACTAGGCTTAGGACTAGCCTACCCCCGGCTCAGGACTAGCCTATCCCGGCTTAGGAATAGCGAACCCATACGCGGCGCGCTAGCGCCGCGTATGGGTAGGCTAGTTTTCGCGAATTCACGGATCGTACCCTGGAGCCACTTTCACGGAACGAATCACGGATCGTTACCTGTCCGCCATGCTGGGCCATGGGACGTCAAAACGGCATCCGGTAAGACGCCACAGAATATGGTTGTATGCATTTTTGGGCCGGCATTTTTTGCTCTTCACGGCACGGCGCCCGGCACGACCCCCGAACACAGAGGATGTTCGCTTCATGTCCACTTACCACTTCTTGTTTTGATGAACGGTTCCCATCAGATAGACATGGCCTTGCTTGAAGAACTCCCTGTACTTAGCCGCGTCCGCTTCTGATGAGGGAATATCCGGCTCAAATGTCGGCTCCAAGGTCTCCAGCCAGCAGTGATTCAGTGCTAGAGGAACTTCAGGCGCCTGAAAGCCGTAAATGCGTAATATCGCAGTGAAAAATGTCAAGTAAAGCGTATGCGTACCTCAACAGATTCCGGTTTAACAGCAGCTTGTGAAGCGCTACAACGCGCGGTAATGAGCGATATTCGCAGCGAGTGGCGTCGAACAACCTGCAGGCGACTCAGCGTCTTCATTTCTACAAGCGACGGCGATTATCGGCTTACTTTTCTCGCAAAACAGCTGCAAAGCCAGTAGTTGACGGTGGAACCGATACGAGAACAGCTGCACCCGTGCCACCAAAAAAGTCTTTATTCTAACAACATGACGGCAGTGTGCTTCACACTTTACATTAAACGTTCATTTCTGCACGGCAGTAAACAAAATTGATTCTAAAACGATGTCTGAGCTTCATCTTCGACACTGAGCGTCAGCTTCGTCAGCAGGCGATACACGTATCGGAGGAAGTAGTAGAGCATAATGAGGTTGATGATGGTGAAGATCAGCCTGAACTTGATCTTTGTCGGGTCGACCGCGATATCGGGAGTTCTAAATTACGCTTGAGGATAGAAAAGTACTTAGGCTGTGGCGGATTTTCGGCTTAGCCCCAATAAGGAGAGCTTACTTCTGGTCCTGCCAAGGGGCCATCCCACCAAGAATGGTCAGGTCCTGAGGGCCTAGGCCTGTCCCCAGAAAAAAGTGCCTCTCCCTGATTCCCGCTCCTTCCCGGCGATGGTAAGAAAGGTCCTTTACGGAATAGATCTTATACTTCAGAAGCAGACCGGAATCGGCTTCGGACGAGGAAAAAATGAATGCTTACTCATTCAGTTTCTCGAACTGCTCCTCGTCAATCTGCTTGTCCCAGTGGGCCTTGATGCCGTCGACGTGGGCCCGCCCGACGACCGCCACCACTCGTATAGGCTCAGGATGTCCTAAACATTTAAGCGTAAATATTCAATTGAACGTTGCTATACCCTGGGATGAGTTGAACTTAGCGATCGCGCGGTCGTTGAGCGCCTTCCTCAGCGTGTAGGTGAGGTAGAGGTCGCGCTCTACGGCGATTACTCTCCAGACTATGGGAGCCGAGGTGGACATCATTCGCTGGATTACATCCAGGAATTCCTGCCGCAGCGCTTTGTTCCATACGATGGAGTCGCCTTTCCTAAAATAGACGTCGCGTCGGACGATGCTGTACATTAGAGTGCGACTGCCGTACCGTACTACGGTCCGTAACTGACTGCTGAGACCAAACAATGTCGTGAAACGTCCTACTAACGTGACATTGTGGAAAAGATCGGCTACCTTACCGTACCGTACTCTTAATACGAAGCACGCTACGGGTACGCAAGTACAATACGGCTTGCGGTACAGGTGGGGTCAACCAGCACGAGGTACGGTACGGCTGCGATTTCCACGATGTTTAGCACTAAAAGCCCGTACTAGTATCGTACCGTATTACGGATCGTTCCGTATCGTACGTAGTATGTCAGTAAGGTACGGAGCACAGTACAGTCGCCCGTTTCCTGTTTTTACCTTGCAGGTTTTGGTCCTTAACCAAGGTCAATAAGTCAATAAGTGGGCTTCGGCTCTTGACCTCAATGCCGTTTTCGTTGTGTAGAAGGGAATGAACGGCACGGACGGGAAAACGACACTGGAAAAAGTTAGCCCCGCCGTGGACCGGGCTTACGTTATGATCTCCACTATCCGTTCGCGACTCGCACGGTTCTCTTCCAGAAAGGGCATCCGCAAGAATTCCTTTAGTCCTTTGAATCCGACGCGCATGAGCGTTACGTTCGCGTTGCGATCGCCGAGCACGACCTCGCAGTCGGGCAGTCGCTTAGCCAGCAGGTGCGCCGCCAGGAACTCGTTGGCCCTCCATTTCCGGGAGAGAACTCGGCGCATTCGCTGCTCGTCGAGCTCCAGGAAGACGACGTCGGGCCGGACATTTCGCATGAGGTCCGCAATGTCGACGATGCTGAAAAGAATGTTGAATCCCCAAAAGGTTGGGATCGTGGTCCTGAGAACTAGACCAGTGTTACTGGAACCAGGCAAAAACGTATTAGGAAATTATTCGAATGCGCCACAATGAAAAACAAATGATTACAAAAATAAAAACGACAACTACAAATATTTTGTTTAAGTCTTCTAAATTTTTTGGTGAGTTTTGAATACCCCCACGTCTCTTTTGGTAGGCCGCACGACGTACCTCTCGACGAAGCCGTGCGCCGTTCCAAGCACGTAGACCTTCGCCTGCCGGTAGAATTTCTTATATTCGTCCGCGTCGCAGTGCAGCGCCGGGAACACTGACGGTTCTGAAGGCGCATCGAGGATCGTCACTGACTCCGGGTCGAGCTCCATCAGCGCGGTACGCTGAAAAGGGCTCAGCTCAACTTAGGCTTGTCATAATCAGTGGCCCGGGCTTTCGCAGCCGTACCGCTTCCCGTACCATGCTGTGTACCTCTGTATGGTACGGGTTTGGCAAAGCTAGGGGGTTGTACGGAGTCGCGCTACGTACCGTAGATGTACGGAACGGTGGACGTAGATGTACGGATGGCAGCGGGCTGGGCAGAGGCCCAGCCCGCTAGACATTAGGCAGCTGCCGATAGACATTCGTACTAATGGGACTTGGCAGATTCTTTTCCTAATTTTATTGCCAGTTTCCTCTTTCTGCACTGCAACTTCATTGTTTTCGCGTTTTTTCAAGGTATTATATCGATTGTTTGCGCAATACGGCGCCGTACTGGTACGGAACAGAGGGGGTCAGTACGGTACGGAGTCCACTACGAATTGCAGAGTTTCGTGCCGACATCTATGGTAGACTTACGTTATTTTCGCTGCTGGTGGCGTAGGACATTGGACGAGAAGGATTTTGGGAAGACGAGGCCGCTTGCCCGAGAAATGCTTGAACATTGCGATGGAGATGCGTTGGGAACCGTGCCAAGCGATGTGCCATGTTACCTTAATCCACTCTAATTCGAAATCTTGTAGTTGGGTGCGATCAGGCACAGCAGGCACTACGGATGTCGAATAATTTCGAGTATCCAGCAGGGACTTTGCCCCGCTATAGCGTACGCGCTGGTAAGAGCCTTAATAGTGCGACAGGAAAACGGGTCACACTTGGAGCGCAACACTGCCCGAACTAAGTAATGGGCCGGGCCAAGCTTCAGCATGAATTCAGGTTCAGGTTTCAGGCGATATTTTGGTACTGAGGGGGGATTGAGCTGACCCTTTAGATCCAGTCTTAACCTTGTCGAGCGGGCACCCCTAAAGGTAGCGAGGGCAAGGTACCTGCAGACTCTTTAAGGACCACGATCTTACGGAGTGCTTTAATAGTGCACGGACCGGTACCTCGACTCGCAGCCGCTGATCGGGCACTCCCGGCCGAGGTCTGGCTACTCGGCTA
Source organism: Aphelenchus avenae (assembly GCA_020875895.1). Classification (NCBI taxonomy): domain Eukaryota; kingdom Metazoa; phylum Nematoda; class Chromadorea; order Rhabditida; family Aphelenchidae; genus Aphelenchus; species Aphelenchus avenae. The sequence continues at coordinate 11,162 of JNEY01001251.1, forward strand.
CCATCCTGCCGATGGATTAAAACTGAGGATCGTCCCACTTTTCGAGAAACGTTTGTCGGATCAGGCACCGCTGGTATTCTTCCGAACGCGATATACGATGAAATCATTTTATTCAGCGCTTAAGTAGCGGTTGCAATGCACCCAACAAAGAACGTAAACCATTGTGTCAAAATATTCCATCGAAAGCTCAGAACAGAAGAATAGGGAAGATCGAACAGGGATGATACCAGTAGCCATGGAGAGACGAGTCGGAACGAAGCGTGAAGACGGAAATGCGAAAATTTGGGATTTTTTAACTAGCGTTCAGTAATATTTTTTGCTAAAAGTTGAGAAACTCCTTAGTTTTTAATTTTTTACCATGAGAAACTCCTTAGTTTTTAATTTTTTACCAAAGTCTTATTTACGGGGTCACCCACTGGCGCGTCCGATATAATTTTAGGAATTTTTGTTGTAAAAGGTTTAAATATTTTTTTTTATTTTTCGACATAAAATAAAACACAAACATAAAATTTTCGCTTCATTTTTTGTAAATAATTTTCTATATTTTCTCGGCCTTTGTGACGGTTAGATCGTCTTTTTTAGAATGATGTTTCACCATAAGGAACGGAAAAAATTAGCATAGACCACTTTATTTCTTCTTGCCGCCACCGCCCTTCGGCTTGCCGCCCTTGGCCTTCGCGTTGCGACGTCGTGCCGGCGACGGCTTCTCCGCCACCCAGTCCTCGTCGTCGTCGAGCTCCTCCGCCTTGCCGTCGAGCTCGTAGAGGTCGGCCGCACTCGACATGCTCGCCTCGTTGCTCGACGAGTCCGGCGCGACGCTGCTCGAGTTGCCGCCGCCGCCGCGCGACGACGTGCCGAAGCCGGCCATCGCCGCGTAGTTGGCCTGCATCCGGCGGCGAGCGACCCTAAAGAGAAAATAACAGTAGAGAAATTATCTTTGCGATGTTAAGGAGGCGGAATAAAATGGATCTCTCGAGCGTGAACTGCTCCTTCCAGGTCAAGCTGTGTCTCAGCTTGACTTCGGTTCTCTAGGTTCGGCAGGTCGTCATAGGCTATCAGGTAGGGCTTCCAGGTGTCAGTTCCAGGTGGGGCCTCAAGGATATCCTTGAGGTGCTTCTTTCAGGTACGATTACATGGCGACTTCCAGTTAGCACTAAGCAAGGTTAACCAAGGTTGGCTTATGCGGTAGCAGTATCAGAGTTTGAGCTTGTCTTCTGGGTTAACAGAAGTCATCCAGGCGTGTGTGGCCAGGGCTGAGCCGAGTTTAACCAAGTTATGTGCAATCGAGCTCATACCACTAGTACCTAGTTGCCTGGCCCTCTTTCTCGACAGCTGGGCCTACTGGGCAGCTTCAACCAGCCATCGGGTCCGAAAACGTAGCCCGGCTACCCAGCGTATGGGCCTCCTTTCGGGTGTTTACCTACATCCACTAAACGAGTTAATAGCCCATTCTCTGCCGACCATTACGTTATCTTGATCGAATCGTATGTGCGAACCTGGAGCTGTTGCGGCCCATTCCAATGCACTTCTCGAGGTGCGGTGCGAACCGTGTCGCCGCAATCATCCGACCGCACTCGAAGCACTTGCACTCCATGGCGCGCTTCGCCTCGTGGTTACCGAAGATGTCGTAGCGCTCGTCGCCGCTGCCGAAGCCGCCGGAAGTGCCTTCTAAACCAGTAGCATTAGAAGGTTTTTGGAGATGACAAGAAGCCAATATGGGTGTAAGAAGTACCGTCTTCCCCGTCCACTTCCTCGTCGTCGATTCCCGCGGCGCGACGAATGGACCAGTTGCGATGGCACTCGAAGACGACGCACAGGAAGGCGTGCTCGAGGACGCTCTCGACCATCTCTTGCACCACTAAATCTAACATTGAAATAGCGAAAAAGGCTTTATTTAAGTAATGACCTTATTAAAATTTTGTTGGAATTATCAGTTCCCTTACGTAAAAGAGCACTTAGAGAGTCTGCCCAGTCCTGCCGAAATTTACCAAAACTAGACCTACGCTAAAAGGAGAATTTTTTCATGAAGTCACTCGTCCACTCGGAGAGTTTCGTAAAACAGTAGCCGGTTCCTACCGACTGGATACCCTCAACATACCCTTTGCCTACAAAGTCGTCAGTCTAGTCAAGGCCCAGGACGTAAGTACGACCAGGTCTATGCCTAACACCTGACACGAATGCGCTACGGCGTGGCACATCGGTGTGGCGGTTAGACGGAATTCTCAAGCACAGCGTAAGAACCGGCAGCGTTGTACTTGCGCTACCGGCTTGATTCATATGCACTAAAGTGTTCTTGATATACGATGGAGGTCGTTACAACATTCGGAACACGTTCATTGTAAACTAAGGATGCCTTTCCCGGATGCCAGTGTCCGACTGTCAAGTTGCTCTTAGAAAATTGTGTGCTCATACCGACCGTTATCATCAGTCACCTACGAATTTAGCGCCTATTAGCGGTTTCTTAAGGAGTGCAGAAAGTTTCTCTCTCCTAAGGGCATAGTACCCAAGATTTAGCTGGTGCGTACGAGATGCTTTGGACTGTGCCGGTTGGAACGTTCACATTTTTCCGCAGAAACAGAGCAGCGGAACTTACGCTGCTTCCGGTCGCTGTCCTGTCCCGGCGATAGCGGACCCGTATCCTCCATCATCTTCCTAAAACAGAACTCGTTGCAGTGACTTTAGTCCACGGCTGTTTGTGGCCATAGAATGCTATGTCTTACCTCTTTCTCTCGCTTCGCCGCAGCGGCGAAACCGGGCCACTGTCTTCTCCGCTTTTGGCCGACGTTTTGGCTGTCTAAATAGAACAGTTGGTCATTTCTTCTTAGCACAGGGTACACTAGGCCACGTTGGAGCAACGGGACTCATAACTTAGAATGCCTATCACTTTTCCTTCGTTTTAAGCCGTAAAATACATGGCTCTACTACAATTCTCCGAAGAGAGAACACTACGCCAAGGACTTCCCTCTAAGACGCAGCTGACGCTTCAGGCGATTCCAACACACGCATGACGTACTCCGCAGGCTCATGTGCCGGCTGCGAAATGCGAAAGGTCGTTAGCAACGTCTGCATCGCGGCCCCGCGTTGAAATTAAGCGGTGCAAAGCTTAGAACAGCAGGCAGGAACAAACCATGGCATGAAGTGGCTCGTTGGCCACAAAACATTTGTACGATCTCTTGGTATAAAACATGCTCAGCGGGTTAGTTCTCGGAAGCCTAGCTAGTCGGAAGTGGAAACCAGAAAACTGGCGGAATTCGGCAGTGGCATAAACTGGCGAAAACCCTCTGCACCTTACTCGTGGTACTTGATATACGTGAGCACTGCTTAAGCGCTTAAGTAAATGCCTGCCGCAAGCGATACAACCGTAAGTCAAGCGCACCAAATTGACAAATGCCGTAGGAATTCGCGCCTTTTATCATCAATCGGCCCTAGGAAACCGAAACCGGAAACCGGGACAATGAGAATGAGCATGCAGAGACACCCACGGGGCGCAGCATGTTCGTGGTACACCGAGAACGTTCTCCTTGAAGTGGAATCCACTCGGCGCTCGTATCGAAAGCTGATGTTCTCTGGCGTTTCTTTGCAAACATTTCGCCTGTAGCGCTGACTCGGACCTATATTCGGTCCCCCCTTAATTCCGTCGGGGAAGGGAAGGGCTATCGATAGCCAACTTCGGACAGCAACAACCAACTTCTTCTAGGTAAGCCAAAAGTTGCCTCTAATCTAGTTACTCGCGGATCATGTGGTCAAAAAAGTGTGCCCTGGTGAGTCATCGACGTATTACTGTTCCGGGGTGCTCCCATGTCTGGGTGCTTATCAATTAGAGCATGCGTTCAGACGTCGCTCGCCAGCAGAAGACGAGCGTCATTGTTCCGCTTTGCTACTCTCGTCGCATTGTTAGGCAGACATTTTGGGGTGATCCACGGATCTCAAATTAACAATTCCCGTGTGCTTTCTCTAAAAGTATCATTGCTACTAGCTGAAACGGTTCGAAAACCTATTCATGATTGTCTTGATCTTTGCGCTTTAGTCCCCGCTGTATTTCGGGTAACATTTTCGGTACGCTATCAACCAAAAAATTGGATTTGTTCTAGCAAAAATTGTGAATTCGATGACATGAATGTAAAGTTTTGAGTCAAAGCTTTTGACCGGCTCTAGACTGACAAGCAGCATAGATAAAGGGCTTCATTCCCCCACCCCATCCCGTCTTGTTTTCAAAGTGTCACATTTACTTTTGTACGTCCCAAAGTTACCGTATTGGCCCGAATAGTGGGCGATCGCCTACTAATTTTCGATGGTCTAATTTGCCAGGCTTTCGTGAAAGTAGTAAAGGGTCCCCCCTATGGATTTAGCAAAATTTTTCGAAATTTTAGTGACAAAAAGTTCTCGTCTAAGATGAATAGTTATGGCCTAAAACGTGTTCTAAACATGTCTCTGTGACAAGTCATCTGTGAAATTTTTGGTGATCGCCCACTATTAGGGGTCGCCCACTATTAAGGGTCGCCTTCTATTCGAGCCAATACGGTAAGTGGAGACTTCTGCTCGAGGTACATCTGCCTACTGGAGATAGTCGGGACACCCTCGTGACGTGAGCCATGCGTGATCTAACAATTCATGCCATGACGTGATTTCTGAAATCGCGGCTTTTGCATCATCACGGCAAATCACGTCACGTCACTGCAGGCAATAACGACTATTTTAAGGCTTGTGACGTGAGCCGTTCTGTGATAACCCTCCCAGTGACGTGAGCCGTGACGTGATCACGGCATAACGTCACGTCACGGCCGACTATCTCTACTGCGTACGGCGTCCCTTCCCTTCACTCATCACTATAACTCAGTGATAACTCTTGTTTAGCAGCTTCGATGGACTGTCTCGTGGACTGTCTGTGCTCAGTTTTCGCTGAGGTCGTTGTAGAACTATGCTGCGCATGCTGCCGTGATCATCATGCACACTCCGAACTCAGCGATCACTGCGGCGAACGCAAGTGTGAGCCGGTTACCTGCCAGCCGACGACGGCCAACCGCTTCTGAAGCTGTTATTTACTTCACATCGGTGAATCTCGCTATAGCTCTGTTTTATGGTAATCAGTGTTTCAAAGTTCTCCATATTAAAGAGGCGGCCAGTACCAGAATGGCTTCACATGCCTGTCTTCAGTCCTCCGTTTAGAGTCTACTGAACTAGCCAGAAAGAGACCCATTCAGCATGGACCAGTGTTCTACCATGCATGGAACCTTTTTTCCGAACGAAGAACGAAGGAAGGGTGCATATTTCATGACAGAAAGTTCATGCAGCATGCCGTGTTGTTGTGCGCATACATGTATGCGGTCATGCGACCTAACAGGTACCGCATGCAGAAGGATACACGTAGGCGTGCGTGAGCGCTATCTGCATGTAGATGCATGCATCGTACGGAATATCAAATGGACACTGCATTCCAAAAATGGCATTCTGCGAGAGTACGTGCGTGTAATCATACGCACTTTAGAGCGATGTTGCACAAAGAAGCATGCACTTTGCCTGCGTGCATTGGATAAATCCGACGACGGCCTGAGTGCAGTCTTTCTCTCCGTTTCAATCTTGTTGCGCCACTGGGTCCATGCATGTTTCTTTATTGAACTTTGTGCGCCCATCGGGCCGCATGCGAATGTGCCGGTAACCTATGCGTTCCCGTCATTTAATGTTGTAGGCCTAAAACCAGATTTGGCATCGAATCTGGTCACTTTTGGACGTTTCGGTACCCAAACTTAAACTGGACACCGATAAACATTTAGCCAGACGATGGGCTCTCAAGACGACTTCTGTGGACTCCGGCTGGACAGTATAATGCACACGTTTCTCCATCGATCATTTTCTAATGGATTGCTCCGTTTATAGGAAAAAAATGCAATACAATATTATTTATTCGAAATAGTTATGTTGCTTGCAGTTGTGTCTATGTCACGTGATTTCGTTGATGCCTAAGCTTGTCCTAAAGATCATCAGGTTTATCTCTTTGCAGGCGAAGGCCGCGTCGCAATAACGAGCGCGATGCGGCCGCGATGCCGCCGGAATAACGTGCTCCAAACACTCGCAAAAGCGCCACGCTACCGTTCTTCATCAGACGCTGCTCTCGAGCCGTTCGACACTTTGCATTCGAGCCAAAAGCGCAAAGTACGTTGCATGTAGAAAGTTTACGTGGTGTTTTCACTATTGTTGTTTCGTTGCGTATGCCTAATGCTCAGTTTTAGCGCCCAGATGACATAACCGAAACTCGCGAGCAATCATCGCGCAACTATTCCCCAGCCGAAGATGCTCTCGAGCCGTTCAACGCTTCGAATTCCTCCCAAAAGCTAAACGTACGTTGCGTGTTGGAAGTGTGAGGTCTTTCCGCTGTCACTGTGCCTAATGATAATGCTGAGTTTTAGGCCTCGACTGACATTTTCCTGACAAACAGCCGGCTCGAAGTGCTCAACGTCATATTCTCTCCGCAGGTTGTGCCGGAGAACGTCGGTGAAGCAGACCGCTACGACGAGTTCTTTCGCCAGGGACAAGTCTTCTTGATTGGCACATCACACGGGAACAAGGAATGGTAAGGCTTAGCCGGCAGAACTTGTGCGCCTCACAACCTTGGACGGCCCGGCCCACGACCCCACCTCAGGTTCCCGTCTTTAGGTCCAGGCTCCGGCTCCAGGCCCCACTCGAATCGAGTAGCCCAAAAGCTGCAAATATTCAGCGAGTAGACTGATCGAATAACTGAGGCCGGTTGGCCTCTATCATTGTAAAACATAATATAACTCGAACGTTTTAACTTAAAATATTAAGAAGCAATCGAATAAATGATTCTAATTCGGCAAATGCAAGGTAGCGACTAAACAGAGGTTCCTTTTATCATCGTGGGCCGGCTCCCGGCCCCGGACCATCGGCTCCACCCGCGGGCCCCCGTCTCTACTGCCTCCCTCCCCCTCCGGTTTAAGCCTCACAGGGCAAACGAACCAGACGTGACCATCATAGTATGTGTCCAAATCGGACACTTCCAGTTGAAACGCTCTTTCACGGCTAAAACTAATGTGGGACTTAGCTTAAAAACGCCTGCGTGTTTAGCGCTGCGGACGTTCGACGCGCTATTCGGCGCATCCGGCCCCACACGGTGATGGTCGAGCTTTGCGCCAGTCGGGAGACTATCTTGCACGTCGACAATCCCGACTACCTATCCGAATTCCGTGCCGCTCGCCTGGAGTGCGACAATCTGCCGGACTGCCCCGTCGTGCTCGGCGACCGCGTCTACCGCATCACCGACAATCATTCGCGCGCGATCAGAGTCGGGGATATTTGCAGGCTCGCAAAGGACATCGCTTGGCCTCTGCTAGCGGCTGCACCACGCTTGCTCCTTGCTTTATGGTGAGGGATGGAAAATTATGCAATGAATTCATTCGTTGGAATTCAGTAACTGAAGTCCTTGATAAGCATCACGACCACGTTAAGAGAATCTTTTTAGTGGACGGTTCGCTGATGACGACGAGGCGAAGCAACGCGCTTTCAAAGTCGCCCTCAGCAAGACCACCGGGGAAGTGTTCCTGGAATGGTGGAAGGCGTACATAGACGATCGGGACGTCTACATGACAAATATGCTCCACGAACAGCTAGAGGCGTTGACGAAGAAGAAGTTCGATGCAGCGAGGCTTGAAAGCAGCTCTGACGTCCACGTCGATCCGGAGCCGGTTCGAATCGTCGCTATCGTCGGCAAGGCCCACGTTGACGGGATCAAGTCGAAGTGGGGCAAGCGGGTCGAAGCGGAGGTCATCGAGGAGCTGTCGAGGTATGTGGAACTAGGCTTTAACCACTCGGCCAGCTTGGACTGCTAAAGGCTTAGCTACGGGTTTGACCAAATGAAGCACAGTCACGCTCGGAGAGAAGCTATAGTAGCACTGGTCAGTGTTGCAGCAACACAGTTGGACGCTGTATTACTCGTTACCTACTGGCCACAAACATTTCAGCTTCGTCTTCAACAATGAAGCCAAGGCTGAAGTTGAAAGTTTTTGTCGAAACCCTGGTTGTGCACGTATTCTTTGACCTTTAGGCGCCAGACACACACTGCCATGGGGCCCAGTGTGCCTCGGCTAACGCTGATTTCTTAGCAATTTCGGTCAAAATTGGCAGTTTTCACCAGAACACTGCTTAGCCAGCACCGACCACAATTCTACGAGGCTACCAAGGAGCGCACTCTTATGACCAAACTTGTTTTAGTGTTCCTCGATGCACATGGATTCCGCCCATGGCAAACGCGCTGCTCGTTATCGTCATTGCATTCGTTCTCTACATGGCGGTCTTCTGAGCATCTTATGATGTCTCGCTAGTCACTACCGATCTCCGCTGATTTTTGCGTACGGTGACTGCAATATTTACTCCCCTTTTTGGCGCCGAATAAAGTCGTTTACACTAATCTTTGGGCGCCATGCAATTATCAGCTCGTAGGGTTCAAGCATCGCTCCATGCGTTACGCTATATTGAGTGACTGAGCAATGACTTCGTCGCATCCTGCAGCAATGGAGCGCAGCCGAAGGTCGCGGCAGAAGCCGCTCGCCTGATTCTCCCAGGTGTACCCGGTGACGCCCAGAGCTAAATCAACGGCTTAGCCCTTACAACATAGTTGCTTACACGCGTTTACTTCTTCAAACATGAACCCCTTTCATGCTCCTTAGACTGTTCTATCGTTTTTTATGCACGCGGACCGTTCGATGTAGTGCTATTACCATCCTACCTACGCTGTTACGCTAGTTATGTGCTATTACCATCCTTGGCGCGTGGGAGCGCCCGACGCTGGTGCCATTTACTAGTGATCATGGTTGCTAAGGTTCTGTTTTGCATAGGCAGGGGCACCTAAGCGCTGCTCAGTCGGAATTGGATTCAGAATTTTCGGAGCAGTAGTTATGATTAGACAACAGGACGTCACGCTATTTACACACAAAGTCACGCCAATGTTGCCCAAAGGTGCCATAGGGGGAGGGGTCGTGGCATCGTTGACGTCAACATTGACTTTCATCGAACGCTGTGATTCTAGCCGCTAGGCGCCACCAGAGCAGATTTCCAGTACAGGCCCTCGTAAGGAGTTTGCTAACTGCAGCTTCACACATGTATGGGTAAGGTACGATCAGGGTCGTAAGCCATTAGAAAGTTGATGATTTACCCAACTAAGAACGCTTTTAGGACTGTCCGCAGTTTAGGCATGTGCCAGTCTCACTGTCACTTCGTTGTGCTCGAGAATGACCGGTTCATGGTCTGTGGCCAGGCTATGCCAGCAAAACGTGCGTAAGAACGAGCGGCCTGAAGCCAGCATCTTCGCAGGATCAATAATCCGGTAAACGACATGTTAGTAGAACTTTATTTGCTTACAATGAGCAGCTTCATTTTCGTATAATACGGGGGGCGTAGAAACGACAAATCAGCGAAAGTTTCGCGAAGACACAGCACAATTCTGCGACAGTATCGATCACAGTTCCACTGAGAACAGGCCAATATCTCGGAAAGAACCATAGTTTGAGAGGGCCCAGGACATTCATACAAAGCGAACGGCTACTAGCTGGACAGGAAATACACAGAATGGGCCGAAGAAGGGTCACGGAAGGAGGCAAAATGGGGGAGACAAATGAGACGGCGCGGGGCGGACATCGGCGAAGGAGAGTCCACGGTGGGATTTGTCTCGGTCGCGTCACATTTCCGGCTCCACTTGGACGACGGCCGAAGGCCATAGCTCGGTTCAGACTCTTTAGAGCAAAAGCAAGAACCGATATGAAGCCAAAAATCCTTAGTATTGGAGTTTTTTAGCGGTTTCCTAGAGCTATGAGTCGACGGCTGCCGCACCTCGCCCACTACTTCTTGTGAGGAAGCGGTGGACGAGGATTACCTGCCTCATCCGCCTCCGGCCGGCGTGCAATGCGAGATGTCCATGAAGCGGTTGTTCGGGCGTCCCATCGGGCGACGGCCACCTGAAGCAGGGAAAGTGTTACGAGTTAGCTGGAGGAATTCCAAAGAAGGACATGGTGCGTATCGCTGCTGGAAACGAGGTTTGGATTGGGATTTTCACAGCTACGCTAAAGGCCAGCGTCCACTCTCTGTCTGACTTAAGCAATTCGCCCACCATGGACCGTCCCATCCACTAACCTACGTCTCTACGCATCTAAGACATGGCTCTAGCAGTGTGCCTAACAACTGACACGAATGCGCTACCGCACGGCACATCGGTGTGGCAGTCAGACGGGATGCTCTCGCACAGCGTAAGAACCGGCAGCGTTCAGCATACGCTACCGGCTTGATTCATGTGCTCGGGCAAGGGCCATTCGTCGAGCAAAAGCATAACAAAAACGTTTTGGACCGCTATTTTGGGCCTCTTAGAGCAGCTTCGTTACTTAAAGATACGAGCAAGGTGCAGCACTAACCTCCTCCGTCGGGTCCACCGGGGCCTCCGCTACCGGGCCATCGGCCACCGCCGGATCTGCGTTGTGACGACGTCGAGCCAGAGTTCTTCAGCTCCAGGAACGGCGCGAACAGAGCCCGGAAGCTAAAAGAGACATATAGTAGGATTTAAGCAAATTGTTGCGCCCAATTCAGGCCAAAAAGCTAGCCTATTTTTGGATTTTGAGGCGGTATGAAAAATTCAAGGTCACTTACAACGCGGCAATGAAGGTGAAGAGGGCGAAGACCCATCCGAAGTAGGACGGCTGCCCTTGCACCACGTTACCTTCTAAACAACGCAGAGATTAGGGCTATCACAAAGCTGGAAAAACGTACTTGAATCGACGTAAGGCATTGTGACGGAGAGCTGAGCGTCGTTGACGGCCGTTGGTTCTTACATGCCACGCGTGGAAGGCTAAGTTGCGAAGGATAATATCAACACAACCAAAGAACAAATACAGTCACGTCAGAAGTGCGGTCTCTTCGTCTACACGACGAAAGTAGAAGAGGACGCTAAGCGGAAGGAAAAAGAGCGCAGTTTTCCCACGAATTCGGCGGGACGATTTATGCCATCCAATGCAAATCACACTCAGACAGACGCCCCTCTCAGTTGTTCAGAAGAACAGTCAGTTTTACGCCTTGTATTGGCAGCATTGCTGGAAAGGGCGTCTACAGGCGACGCTAACTGATTAGCAAAAACAGTTTTATGATAGACTTAGCAAATTAAGCTGCCCATAAAAGCTGTCTAAGCCCTAAAATGAAGGTCCAAATCCAGCACGTAGGGAGGTTAAAGCCGGACGAGCATTTAATGTAGCAGCATTAAAGAGATGAAAGTTCTAGGAAGGAGGTTTTAGTGTGAACATTTGAGCAAATCTGGAGCCAAATGAAATTTACAACGTCAATGAAGCTCCATATAAGGCATTCAGCTACCTCTTTGGAAGGGAACCACCGCACGTGGCTATTGCTTAATCGATGTGGAAACAAAAGCGTTCGCCGCTGGTGTGATCCGTCGGCGGACGTGTTCCGAAGGTGGAACCGACGCTAGCACACAGAACGCCAGAATGACGACACCGTGGTTGCGCAAGCGTCGCGTCGAGTCCCAGCGCTTTGAATGCTGCGGCTCACTGGACAACAATGGACGCCGCTAAACGATGTTTCACAATGTCTTTGTGTTTGCAAAACTCTTTGCTTGATTCAATGTATTTAGACCCTTTAACAGTGAGAGTTTAGACCGTCCAGAAGCCCAAAATGGCGTCGGTAGCGGACGAGAACTCGGATATCCTCACCTTTACGCCATTGTAAGCCAACACTCAAAGACATGATTTGACGGATTATGGCTTTAGAGGCTCCGGGCAAGAAGTGGGACGCTCCTGCCACTTCATGCAGTTCAAGGGCAAGAAGATCATGGTACGCTTGCCAACAACGGATACCGGAACAATCGCAGATTTCGTAAAATGTTTGACAACAAACTGGCTGCAATAAGCTTTCTTGAAAACCCACCATTTTGTACAACCGGGCGTGAATGAGGCCTTTAGTTTTCAATGGCAACTACCTAGCTCAACCGGGGACCGCTTCGTGGAAGGTCACTAATTTAGCAACCACTTAAGCTTTGTCCTGGATCCTGGAAACTGACGAGCTTTCTAGCCTGAAAAGGATTGAAACTTGTCTTGGTCGTTGATGGATCTGCACTAAGGCACACTTTAAGAAAATTAAATTCAACTCCGCCCAGCTCGGTTAAAGGGGGACTGAACCCGTTAGTTCTGCATTAACCGTTTAGGAAAAGACTGCTGCTTTGATCGTAATATTCTCGTTAAGAATTCACAGGCATTGAGGGCTTATCTGTCAGATCCGGTGTACTTGCATACGACCAAAACGTTGAAAATCCTGTGGCGTAAAGGATTTAACGGCACTTACAACCTTTACGTTTTAGTTCGATTGTGGCATCCACCCGGGCATGCACGGCGTCGACGCGCTGCCGTTCGTAGACTTCATCGACTGCGAGGACCTCGATCTCCTGCTCGTCACGCACTTCCATCTGGATCACGCCGGAGCGCTGCCGTGGCTCCTCGAGAAGACTGCTTTCCGCGGGCGGTGCTTCATGACGCACGCGACGAAGGCCATCTATCGGATGCTCATCGGGGACTACATCAAGGTGAGCCTTGGATGAAGCTGTATACTTCTGAACGGACAGTTTAGATCGCGAAGTACGGCGGCGGCTCAGAGCATCGAATGCTCTACACGGAGGAGGACCTGGAGCGCAGCATGGACAAGATTGAGGTATGCACCAGCTTGCCACTTTCCCAACAAATAAACGAACATATCTTGTAACGAGCAAGCCGAAGCTATCTCAGGGCCCGATTCGTGCTTTGCAGAGAACCACACGTGTAGTCCCTCGCATGGCGTATGTTGTAGGCGTAGGCATGACTTGTGCAAGGACGCATGCCTGACATGCACAATAAAGTGGCAAGCGTCCGACTACGTTCATAAGTTTATGGAACGTCATCACGCACTGAGTGCGATTCCAATGACTTTAGGTATTTGAATATACTATATGCATGTGGTACTGCTTGGTACGCACAATGCAACAACGCTCGGTACGCATGGCTGCAAGCATGTGCCCGTACAGCATGTCTGGATGCATGCATGCACGGTACCGCTGAGTACGCAAGCCTCGTAGCATATGTTACTCAGATTCACGCACATAACGTACGTACGTACGTAAGAAGGTGTATTCACACGTTTCAAGGGATCCTCTATGATCCACCTAAATGTAGTCTCCGGTTTGCACCGCTTTACATTACCGAGCTTTAGGTGATCGACTTCCACGAGCAGAAGGAGGTGAACGGGATCAAGTTCTGGTGCTACGTCGCTGGCCACGTGCTCGGCGCGTGCATGTTCATGGTCGAGATCGCGGGCATCCGAGTGCTCTACACCGGGGACTTCTCGCGGCTCGAAGACCGCCATCTGTGCGCTGCGGAGATTCCGAACATCACGCCCGACGTGCTCATTAGCGTAAGCTTTTAACGAGCAAGAAGTCTTCTAGTGTGCTATTTAGGAGTCTACCTACGGCACGCAGATTCACGAGAGTCGAGAGGACCGCGAGCGAAGGTACGGCCTGATGCTGCTCTGGGAAACTGCGTGAAAAATCTTGCCCTGGTGACGAACATTTTGCACGTATGCCAAAAAGCGGGTCATGCAAAAGGTCCGGCACATGAGGCTTTGACCGGAGGCGGTTTTTGCTAGACAACGGACCTTAAAGTTTTGCGCCCATCATTGTGTGGCCTGCTGAAGAACCCTTTTAACAAAACTGTAAAAAATTATCACGAGGGTAAACACCCCTTCATCGACGATAAGCCTGACCGTCACAACGGTATTTCGGTTTATTTCATCTGAAGTACCGACTTTCGTGTTCGAAAAAATGCGCCCTTTCTGAGATGAAACTTTTGACGTTCTTCACGACTATTCCGTCCACCTTACAACGCAACTCTCTCGGTTCCATGCCCGCACTTTGACTTAGGGCTCAGTTCAACCAAGCCTAAGTGTACAATTAATTGAACATGCTGCTTTAGGTTCACGTCCACCGTGCACGAGATAGTTGCCAGAGGCGGTCGCTGCCTGACCCCGGCTTTCGCGCTCGGCCGCGCCCAGGAACTCCTGCTGATCCTCGACGAGTACTGGGAGCAGCATCCGGAGCTGCATGAGATTCCCGTGTATTGTAAGCCTCTGTGACAAAGCGCAGCGCTCAATGATCTCCTTTTAGACGCAAGCTCCCTCGCGAAGAAGTGCATGGCCGTCTACCAGACGTTCGTCAGCGGCATGAACCAGAAGATCCAGCGACAGATCGCCGTGAACAACCCGTTCGTCTTCAAGCACGTCTCCAACCTCAAGGTGCGCCGTGACCCTACCAACAGTGCGCATCTGGCTGCGGGCGTGCACATGAATCAAGCCGGTAGCGTATGCTGTACGCTGCCGGTTCTTACGCTGTGCTAGAGATTTCCGCCTGACTGTCACACCGATGTCCCGTGCGGTAGCGCATTCGTGTCAGTTGTTAGGAACACTGCTAGCGCTACTTTTGTGCAGGACCCGGTCTAAAAGGCAGAAAATGTATGAGTACGGGCTACCACTCAGGGCCTTCTTGAAAAATGACCTTACTCCGCACGTGTACCTCCGTTTCAAACCCGAACCTACAAAACTTTACGTTCCCATGCATGTTAGAACCGCTCCTGAAGCCGCATTCCTCACTAAGAACGGGTATGGGTATGTCTTTGGAGAAGAGATCACGTCCTAGATGCATTTACAGAAAAAACTGCCGGTCTCGCAGCAAGAGCTTTGTGTAGCACCTTCTTGACGATATGTACCATCTCATCAGCCTAAACTCGAGTTTAGAGCATGGAACACTTCGAGGACATCGGTCCCTGCGTGGTGCTCGCCAGCCCCGGCATGCTGCAGAACGGGCTCAGTCGAGAGCTCTTCGAGAACTGGTGCACGGATTCCAAGAATGGATGCCTCATCGCCGGCTACTGCGTCGAGGGGACGCTCGCTAAGGTGCCGTCCATCTAATTTTCTTATATCATACTGCTGTTCGTTTAGCACATTCTCTCCGAGCCCGAGGAGATCATCAGCATGAGCGGCCAGAAGCTCCCGATGCGCCTCCAGGTGGCCTACATCAGCTTCTCGGCGCACACGGATTTCGCGCAGACCTCCGAGTTCGTCCGCGCCATCAAGCCGCCGCATTTGGTACGACGCTGACCGGGCCCAGGACGGGGCAGCAATGAAAATGAAGAACTTGATGAAAACACAACCTTCGAATATGACCTGCGCCACGCATTGTGGCCTGGGACAATGCATGCTACTGCAGTCTGAGACCATGCATGTGACTGGGGCACAGCATGTACATGCGACCGGGTCCGCAAACTGCAACGCTTGTGGTGGGCAAGCATGCTACTATGATCCTAGACCACGCATGGTCGTGCATGGTCCACATACGCTGGTGTATTCCCGTTCACGCATGGCACCGGTAATGCGGCCAGGACCGACCTGCCAATGCGGTACTGGACGCTGCATGCTAATGTGGTCGGTGGGCCGGGACCACACATGCTGTGTCGGGACTACGCATGCAATGTTCGGGACCACTCTTGCCCGAGACGGTCCGGGAACACGCATTTCAGTGCGGTCCGCGACCATGCATGGCATGCGCTCCGATGTCAGGCATCAATAGCGTCTACCGGGCTTTAACGCTGCCAATACATGGTCGCTAATGTGTTGACCAAACATGTTAACCGGCCTACGCACGGCCGTGCGGTCCGGGACCACGTACGCACACAATTTTTTGAAACCAAAAAAAACAGTGAATAAAAAACAACTGCTCCAACCCTGACTGGCCATACGACTAAAGCCTCCTTTAGATCCTTGTCCATGGCGAGATGAACGAAATGAACCGGCTAAAGGCGGGCATTCTGCGGCAGTACGAGGACGACCAGGACTTCAAGATCGAGGTAAGCCGCGACGGTTTCGAAAACTTCGTTACGCAGCGCCGTTTTAGGTCCACAATCCGCGAAACACGGAGACTGTGGCACTCCACTTTCGAGGACAGAAGACGGCGAAAGTGGTGGGAAACCTCGCGCTGAACCCACCGCAAGACTCGAGCGTCATCAGCGGTGTGCTGGTGCGGAGGAACTTCAACTACCACCTCATGCATCCGAACGACCTAAGCGGTCGGTACTAAGCCTATTACCATAGGGGTTCTTCTGTTGAAGCATGGCTCAGGTTTAGGCCTAGTGTAGTCGAGAAACTTCATAGGTTTTGCCAGCTTTATGCGCATGCCTCTGGGTCTTTAAGCTTCTTAGGCAAGAGACGGCCTTAGGTCTGAGCGGAGCACGACCTTAGGTGTGGTACTAGGCCTATGACGGGCTCATGCAGATGTAGCAGGCTACTAATCTAGGCTACTGATGCCTTTGAGAGCCCGCCTTGGTTTCGTTTAGTCATTTGCTTGTGGCTTATAGCTTACGATTAGGCCTCAAGCTTGCGCGCCGCTGGCTTTCAGCTTATAGACCTAGGTCAAACTTCAGCCTCTTGTCCTTAGCCCTATCGTTATGCTTCTCGTTTAGCTACGAGACATACAAAAAATGCACGTATAGCATGCCAACTCTCAGGACCAACGTCCTAGATTTTGCGCTAACTACGGTATGCTTTAGCCTACACGGACCTCGCGAACAGTCGGCTCACGCAGCGCGAGAGCCTCTATTACGACGGTACGCTACCGCTGCTTCTGCACAACCTGCGGCAGCTCACCGCCGAGCTGCAGATCGAAGACGGTCCGCAGGGGACGAAGGACGCCCCGACGCACGTCATCAAAATGTTTAAGGTAGACAGACCAAAACTTCTATGGGGGTGAAACGTATGCTCTTTCAGGGCGCCATTACGCTGTTTGTACACGTGCCGCAGAAGGTGATCGTCCTCGACTGGATGTCGAACCCGGTGAACGACATGTACTCGGACGCGGTGATGGCGGCCGTCCTCCACGCACAGACCAACCCTATTCCCGACAAAAGTACGCAATCACTCCGATCTTTTATGGAGTGCCCACAAGATGATTTGCATCTTCACTGTTTCGATTTTAGTTCTCCCGAAGTTCGACCCCGACGAGACGGTGCTGTCCAAGCGGATCACCGCGCTGCACAAGGTCCTGCGCGACATCAACGGCAAGGAGGCGCAGGTGGCGGTCAACGGGACCGTCATATCGGTGGAGGTGGACGGAAAGACGGCGACCGTCGACTCGGACTCGCTCCACATCGCTTGCGACGACCAGCTCCTTCAGCACTTGATCTCGTCGGTGTGTCACAAAATAGCGAGCACGCTCGCGACGGTCCCTTGAACTCGTCGATATCTTCACGTTACTTGTTCTGTGTCGATTCATTTGAGCGTTCTGTTGCCGGATAAACCAAAGATCTCCTCGAGATGACTGATTGTTTTGCGGGTTTAAACCTTCTTTCGCCGTGAGGGCACAAAACTGCATTCGAGGACGGAGGGTGGAAAGTAGAGTTCGGCGCCGTACCAAGGTACGGGCCAAACCCATACCCGTACCCGCATTATGCGGCATGGCAACACGGCAAGGGAGGGTCCACCACGGGTACGGTACGTTACGGGTGCCCAAAACAAGCCGTGTTTTGCCAAGCCGTGCCAACCCAAGCCGTGTTTTATGCCGTGTTAGTGTGCACGGCTCGCCATTCTCGGGTCAACCATGGCACGGCTTCATGGCACAGGAGGGGGCACCACGGGTTCGGGTACGGCACGGGTGAGTCTGCCACGGGTACGATACGGCACGGGGTACCGGCGCCGATCTCTAGTGGAAAGCAACGAGGATCGATCCGGCCAGCTTCCGGCTCCGTCCTCAAAGCTCATCGCTAAAAGTAAAAAACTAGGAAAATTATCTTGATTTTGTAACCTAACAGGTTTAAAATATGGACAAAAAGAAGAGTACCGTATTTAGTCGGTGCCAGCTTTTTCAATGGACCCAGCAGGGGACTGCCAATTTTTTTGGGGGGGGGGGGGTAGGCATGTTTAGGAATGTGCGATTTTCGCCAGGGGCGGTCCACTATAGCGTTTTTATCGGGCCATTTCGAGGATCTCTGCGGAATTTTCCTCAACTTCACTAAACTTCACTCCACGCAAAGTTGACCTACCTTAATTTCACTGCATTTTACTCACGCCAAAACCGCTTCATCGACAGCAGTGCAAGTCGTAGCGTTGGGTAAGGTCCGGCGATGGGCGCCCCCGTACTTTGTTCACAAAATAAGCGTACATCAAGCCTTCCATGATAGGGTCGTGACATGCGGCCGCAACTTGTTCTACTTTCGTTCTGGTGCCATAATATTTCCCGTCTCGGTCCTCGTTAACTTATTAAATGACCCGTTCAACCCGTTACATTTGGTTCTAGACACTTATTTCAGAGCGGAGCAACTGCGTTATCTGTGACTTTTAATGTTCCGTCAGCTTAAGCCAACCGGGCACCGACAAACATTTAGCCAAAACATGGGATCTCAACGCGACTTTATGTTAACCTCGGCTGGGCAGTGTAATGCATACGTTCTCTTTCGAAGAATTTCTGGATGATCGCTCCGTTCGTAGGAAACTGTGGTACATTTATTAGCTCGGAATTGCTATGTTGACTACAAGTGGGCCTGTGTCACGCGTAGTCGTTGTCAGCTAAGTTTTTCCTTCAAGATTATGCCTCTTTGCAGTCGAAGGCCGCGTCGCGCAGACGAGCGTGATGTGGCCGCCATTCCGTCAGGAGAACGTGCTCCAGACCCTCGCAAAATCGCCGCGCTACCATTCCTCAGTAGGAGACGCTCTCGAGCCGTTCAGCACTTTGGATTCGAGCCAGAAGCGCAAAGTACGGTGCATGCAGGAAGTTTGACAGTGGTCTTCCGATTATCATTGTGTCGGTATGCGTTTGCTTAATGCTCGGTTTTAGCGCCCAGATGACATAGCCGAAACTCGCGAGCAACCGTCACGCAACGATTCCTCGGCGGAAGATGCTCTCGAGCGGTTCAGCGCTTCGAATTCGGCCCAAAAGCTAAACGTACGTTGCGTGTTGGAAGTGTGAGGATATTCTTTCCGCTGTCACTGTGCTTATTGCTCAGTTTAGGCCTCGACTGACACTTGCCTGACAAACAGCCGGCTCGAAGTGCTCAACGTCACTTTCGGGGCGAAGTTTATGCCGGAGAACGACGGCGAAGTAGACCGCTACGAAGAGTTCTTTCGACAGGGACAAGTCTTCTTGATTGGCACAACGCACGGAGACAAGGACTGGTAAGGCTTAGCCCAGAATGCTTATGAGCCGTACAACCCTGGACGGGGCGGACCTTTGGGCCCCGGCCCCCGTCTTTAGGTTCAGGCCCTGGCTCCGGGCCCCTGGCTGAACGACCGTGGTCACATTTTTGTGGTGACCATCGTTCGCGTGACGAGAAACATCTGCGTGTTTAGCGCTGCGGACGTTCGACGAGCGATTCGGCGCATTCGACCCGACGCTGTGATGGTCGAACTTTGCGCCCGTCGGGAATGGAAGCTGCACATCGACGACGCGGGGTCGGACTTCCGTGCCGCTCGCCTGGAGTGCGACAATCTGCCAGACTGTCCCATCGTGCTCGGCGACCTGGACTGCCGCATCACCGAGAAACGGGCTAGCGCGATCAGATTCGGAGAGATTTACAGCATCGCAAAGGACATCGCGTGGCCTCTGCTAGCGGCTGCACCACGCTGTCTCCTTGCTTTATGGTGAGCGGCGAATAAGTTATGCAGTGATTTCGTTTGTTCGAACTAATTTTTACACGCGCTGCGTAATGCGTAAAACGCGCAAGCACTATATGCAGTACCGTTTTTCTCTAATTTTGACCCCTCTCTAATATCCCCTACCTCAAAATTTTTATCTAGTCTGGTGGTACGCGCACTTCCAAACTAAGACCATATTTGGATAGATAACGACGAACCAAGTATTTTAAGACGAAGAGAGAGTCCTGCGAACGCAAAAGAAAAAAGTTACGAGCATTTAAAATTTTAGAATTTTCCCAAATTGGGCGATCGACAAATTATTCCCCGGGGTGAAAATTAGAGAAAATACGGTAATTTAAATCCTTGCTAAGTATCTCGACCACCTTTTTAGTGGACAGGTCGCTCATGTCGACGAGGCGAAGCAACGCGCTTTCAAAGTCGCCCTCCGCAAGACCAGCGAGGAAGTGTTCCTGGAATGGTATAAGGCGTACATAGACGATCGGGGCCTCTACATGACAAACGTGCTTCACGAACATCTTGAATCGCTGGCGCTGAAGAGGTTCGATGCAGCGTGGCTTAAGAACAGCGCTGACGTTCTGCACGATCTGGAGCCCGTTCGAATCGTCGGTATCGTCGGCAAGGAACACGTGGACAGGATCAAGTCGCTGTGGCACACGCGGTATCACCCAGACCTCATCAAGGGGCTGTCGAGGTATGACCCCTAACCACTGGGCCCCATATCGAAACTGCCAAGAGATCAGCTACGGCTTGGGCAAATGTGACACAGTCTCGCTCGTAGACTCATTCCTTGCGACACTAAGGTATATTCCTTGGTACGTACTGGAATACTCAGCTAAACGGTTGAGATGCAAAAACTTCACCTCCAACTTTGAGTCGAAATCCTGCTTGTGCACGTATTCTTTGACCTTTAGGCTTCAGATACGCACTGCCATGGGCCCATTATGCCTCGGCTAATACTAATTTCTTAGCTCCGCGGCCATGTCCTCGAGACTCACACACCTCGTTGAACGATTTCGCAATGGTTCTTGGTCTCGGTGAGGCTAAGTTCGCCTTAGGTCATGCTAAGAAGGGAAGGACTAAGAAAGGGCCTCGTCGGTCCAGCACCTGTGCCAGCACAGCCCGCATCGAATATCGTCTCTCCACAGCTAGCAAGCAGCGCACTCCTGTGACCAAACTTGTTTTAGAGTTCCTCGAAGCACATGGATCCCGCCCGTGGCAAACGCGCTGCTACTGCTCGCTATCGTCGCCATTGCGTTCGCTCTCTACATGGCGGTCTTCTGAGCGTCGTACCTCGTGATGTCTCTCTCGTCACTGCCGGTTCCCGCTAATTTCATGCATGGTGACTGCAGTTCTTATTGCGCTTTGCTTGGCGCCGAATAAAGTCGTAGTTCGTAGAATCGTAGAGTAAGTCGTAGAATAAAGCCGAATAAAATTGTGTGCCGTTGTAAGGTCAGGCGGAGGCCCTCCGTACTTTTTCACCAAGTGGCGAGCATCGTGCCCATCGTAATAGGGCCGTGACGTGCTGCCGGAATTCGTTATCGTTCCGTTTCTGCTGTTGGAGTGTTTTCCGTCTCCGTCCTCGTTAACTTATCAAACGGCCCATTCAACCCTTTCCATTCGGTTCTAGACACTTGTGTCAAAGCGGAGCAACTGCGTTCTCTCTGGCGTGTAATGTTCCGTCAGCGTAGCCAACTAGGTACCGATGAACATTTAGCCAAAACATGGGCTCTCTAAGCGATTTCCGTTGACTTCGGCTGGGCAGTGTAATGCACACGTTTTCCATCGCGAATTTTTTCTTGTTAAACGGCGCAGCTTTTTAATCGAATTCAAAAAAATGACTCGGAATAGCTATGGCGATTACAGCTGGTCCGGAATGCGTGATTTCGTTAATACACTTGCTTAGCCTCACGAACAGCAGGTTTATGCCTCTTTTTAGTCGAACACCGCGTCTCCAAAGCGAGCACGATGTGGTGGCGACTCCGCCGGAAGAACGCGGCCCCAATTCTCCCAACTTCGGCACGCGACTGTTCGTCAGCAGAAGACGCTCCCAGGCCGTTCTACACGTCGAATTCGAGCCAAACGCTAAAAGTACGTAGCAGTGTACGAGGACTTTTTACTTTCCTTTTGCCCGCATGCGTATGTCTAATGTACGGTATTAGGGCTCAACGAGCATAGTCGAAACTCTCGCGCAAGCGTCACACAACTGTTCCGCGGCAGGAGATTCTCCCGAGCCGTTCAGCGCTTCGAATTCGAGCCAAAAGCCCAATGTACGTTGCGTATAGGAAGCGTAAGAATGGTCAACTCGCAGACCTTGTGCCCGTCTGAGCGTGCAGTTCTAGGGCCCAACTGACGGAGTCGAAACTCTCGCGCAATTCTCACGCCGTTCTTCTTCAGCATTCCGCCGACGCGCTACCAGTCTTCCTTTTTCTCCAAAAGATGTTCCCGAGCCGTTCAGCGCTTCGAATTCGAGCCAAATGCCCCGCGTACGTTGCGTATATGAAGCCTAGGAATGGTCACTTCACAATCATTGTGCCCTCTGATTGTGTTTAATGCTCAATTTTAGGGCCCAACTGATAGAATCGAAACACTCGCGCAGTTGTCACGCCCTTCTTCTTCAGCATTCCGTCGCCGCGCTATCAGTCTTCATCGTTCGCCAAAATATGCTCCCGAGCTGCTCTACACTTCGTGCCCGAGCCAAGAGATCAATGTATGTTAAGTGTAGGAAGTGCGAGGATATTCTTTTTGCCGTCATTGTGCCCGCATGCATGTGCCCAATTCTCGTTTTGAGGCCTCCACTGACATTCGTCTGACAAACAGCCGGCTCGAAGTGCTCAACGTCACGTTCGAGTCGCTGTTGGTGCCGAAGAACGCCGACGACGTAGACAGCTACAAGGACTTTTTTCGAGAGGGACGAGTGTACCTGATTG
Source organism: Aphelenchus avenae (assembly GCA_020875895.1). NCBI lineage: Eukaryota > Metazoa > Nematoda > Chromadorea > Rhabditida > Aphelenchidae > Aphelenchus > Aphelenchus avenae. Next base: position 33,808 of record JNEY01001251.1, read on the forward strand.
GAACAAGGCATCGAGACGTGGACTGGTAAGTCTTAGCCCGGATTAGCCACTCCCCGCCTCCTAGTAACTAGTTGTCATGTCTTTTTACACGGTTTTCGGGCTACTTTTTGATATAAAAAGTGATGGCCCCCGTACGGAAGTTGAGTGCCCCCCATAGTGCACTCCCTCCCCTCCATCGGGAAGAACGTCACCGTGTGTGTGTTTAGCTTTGCGGACGTTCGACGAACTATGCGGCTCGTCCGACCCGACGTCGTGATGGTCGAACTTTGCGCCCGTAAGGTATTTGTCATGTACGAGGAGGACGGCCCGAGTGAATTCCGTGCTGCTCGCCTGGAGTACGAGAATCTGCCGGGCTGTCACCTCGTGCTCGGCGACCGGGACATCCGCATCACAAAAAAACGGGAAAACGTGATCGACTTCCGGGAAATCTGCGGGCACGTCTGCTGGGACGCGAAGGACGTCCTGTTACTCATGCTGCCGGCTGGAGGGCGCTTGTTCTCTGCTTTAAGGTGAGCGGTGGATTAATTATGCACAGAATTCGTTCGTCGGACCCCCAATAAGGACTACACGGTGCGTAGACGAGTAATTCCGCTGTGTTCGCCCGGTTAAACCGCTTTAATTCCATAAAAATTTCAGATAGTTAAACCTGTTGTAAACGGCGAGATTTATGGTTTCATTAAATTCGGTGCAATATCCATTTTTGGTTAGCGAAAACGAAAGAATTGCTTCGTCAATTGCTAAAATTTTTAAATCAATAAAGTAGTCACTAAAACTCCTTTGTTAAGCATCATGACCATTGATACGCGAAGTTTTTAGTGGACCGTTCATTCATGACGAAGTGAAGCGACGCTTTTCCGAAGCCGCCCTCAACCAGATCGGCACGCAAGTGCGTACAAGATGGCGGAAGGTGGGAATTACCGAGCGGGACCTCTACATGACAGCCGTGCTCCACGACGTGCTAGAGTGGATGACGCAGGAGAAGTTCCGTGCAGCGAGGCGTAAAAGCAGCCCATTCGTCAAGTGCGATCCGGAGCCCGTTCGAATCGTCGCTGTCGTCGGCAAGGGCCACGTGGACGGGATCAAGGCGAATTGGGGCAAGCGGGTCGAAGCGGAGGTCATCGAGGAGCTCTTGACGTATGTCATCTAGGGATGAGCGTTCAACCTGAACACATTAAATACTGCCTAGGCGCAGATACGACTTGGACCAAGCGCAACGCGTCCCTTGCAATTAGAAGGCCGATTCGGACCTAGACCTACATACTAAGACTTTTGGACCTCTTCCGTCAGTTCGACACCGACGCTGAATTGAAGCGAATTGAAATTCTCTAAAAATTCTATGATCAGCGAACATGTAAGGTGTAAAAAGCTTCAGTTTGGACTTCAGCGCTGAAGACGCAAAAGCTTCAGCTTTAACGTTGAAGTTGAGGCTGAAGTTAGCCATGGTCCCATGTCTAGCAAGCAGCGCACTGTCGTGACCAAACTTATGTTTTAGGATTCCTCGAGACGAATGGAGCAAATGGATCCCGGTCGTAGCAGGCGCGCTGCTCGCTGTCGTCGTCACCGTATTCACCGTATACTGGGCAGTCTCCGGAGCATCATTTACTAAAATTTATCGCTAGTCACTCCCGATTTCCGTTGGTTTAACGGGCGGTGATTGATATTGTTGATGCGCTTTGTTTAGCGCCGAATAAAGCCCTTTACACGAATTACGTGTCCTTGAGCCTCCATAAATAATGACGTTGAGGACGTCAAGGACCGCTCCACATGCTGTACTGCTCGCAATGCTGTAGAGCTGGTATCTCATCCACCAGTCCGTGGAGCCGGCCGTGGTGACCGCTCCCGTGTCGTGAAGCCGGGATGTGGATCCCCTCCTGTTCCGTGGAGCCGGGCCGTGCGACGGCACGGTACCGTGGCACGGCATCAAAATCATGGCATTATCGTGCACTACGCACTAAAAGCTCCGAATATCGTCAACAATATTTGGAGATGTTAGGGTCAGCCACAAAAGGACAAAAAATAGGCAATATGTCTTGGGAAATTACCAAAAAAAGAGAGAGAAAAATGCTAAAAATTTGGCCACAAAAAAGTCAAAAACACGGCCCGGCTCCACGGCTGCCGTGGTGACCCCCCACCCGTGCCGTGGACCCTTCTCCCGTGCCGTGGAGCCTGGCCGTGATCACGGCCTCACGGCCCGGCCACGGGTTGCCAGCTCTAGTGAAGAGTGCCGGGTTGGATACTGTGGAACCGTTTCCGATGAGAGTAACTTGTCTTCTCGTTCTTTGGTACGACGTACAGTTCTATCTGAGTTAAATCACTTCTTAATATACATAATGATTTGCACGAGTATTACATTGCATGCAATCGATTT